>CAUYSK010010190.1:0-27774 GCA_963575035.1 Avahi laniger | reverse complement strand
AACTACCATATGACCCAGAAATTGCTCTCCTGGGCATTTATTCTGAGAAATAAAAATTTATGTTCACTCAAAAATCTGCACATGAATAATGTTTTTAGAGGCTTTGTTCATAATAAACAAAACTGGCAAGCAGGTGAGTGGTTGAAGGAAACGTGGCACCGCCACACCGTGGAACCTACTCGGCAGAGAAAGGAAGGAGCTGTCACACCTGCAGTAGCCCGCGCACACCCCCGGAGCCTGGTGCCGAACGAAAAAGCTAACCCCAAAGGTCATATACTCTATGTTTCCATATATATGGCATTTTTGAAATGACAAAATTATAGAAATTGAGAATAGATTAGTGGCTGCCAGGGATTAAGGAGGGTCTGAAGGAGGGAGGGAAGAGGGTGTGGACGTAGAAGGGCCACAGGTGGGATCCTTGCGGTGGTGGGATGTTCTGTGTCTTGACTGTATCAAGATCCATGTCCTGGCTCAGCTGTTGTGCTACAGTCTTGCAAAATGCTGTCATGGGGGAAATTGGGTAAAGCGTACACAGGACCTCTGTATTAGTAATATTTCTTACAACTGCATGTGAATCTACAATTATCTCAAAAGAAGTTCAATTATATCTATTTATAATATTTTGTATGTGTTAAGTATAAAATATTATGAAATTGTTAATATATAATTAATATATTTATAATATTAAATCTAGGTATGTGTGTATCTGTGTATATATATCTGGAAACAACACAAATGTTCATCAGTAGGGAATGGATAAACAGATCGTGGTCTGTTAGCTCAATAAATACTACTCTGCAATAAGGAGTGACCTGTGATAATCCAACGGTACGGATGAACCTACAAATAAAAAAACCAAAAACATTGACTAAAAGCAGCTGTACACAAAAGGAACATATATTTTTCATTCTATCTACATGAAATCCTAGAACAGGCAGAACTAATCTTTTCTGATAAAAATCAGAAAGTAGTTACCTCTGGAACAGGGGTGAATAATTTCCCAGAAAGTATCACTAGGAAATTTTCTGGGGTGACAGAGATATTTTGTATGTTGTTTGTGGTGGCAGGAATATATACAATTGTCAAAACTAAACACTTAAAATCTGTGAATTTGTGTAAGTAAAGTACACTTCTATAAAACAGAGCTATAATTTTCTCAAAAAAAAAAGAGAGAAATTCCATTCATCAAAAGACGCCATTCAGGGGGTGACAAGGCAAGTCACAGAATAAAAGAAGCTATTTGTCACATTTATAACCAATTAAGGGCTCATATGCAGAACAGAGAACACCACAAGCCAGTAAGAAAAAGACAGACATCCCAACAGAAAAATAAGCAAGGAACGTGAACAAGCACTTCACAAAATATGCAAACGTCCAATAACCACATGAAAAATTATCAATACGATCAATCATCAGGGAACACTACCACATATCCAGCAGAGTAGCAGTAATTAATCCCAACAATGCCGAGTGTCGGCAAGGACACAGACAGCAACAGGAAATTGCACATGCTAGAGGAAATATTAATATAAATTGGTTCAATCGCCTTAGAAAGTTGTTTGGCATTAGCTATTCAAGTTGAACCTACACATCCAGTACTTCAACTCCTAAATATGTGCCCACCAGAAATGCAAACACTCCTGCAAGGTGATAATTCTAAAAGGAAAAGGAAAAAAATGATTGTCATAAAGGTCAAAATGATAGTTCCCTGTGGGGAGGGGGAGGGCGCTGATGGGGAAGGGGCTGGGGTGTCAGCAAAATTCTGTCTACCTGGGGAGTAGCCGCACAAGTGTTTGCTTTATAATAATGTTAAGCTGTATATTTGTTTCATGTGTTTTTCTATAACGTGCTCCGTTTACGTTCATAATAAAAGAAATTTTAAAAGAAAAAGAGAATACACGCGAATGTTAAGGATGGTTGACATTTTCTTTCTCACCTTGCCGTGCTCTCGTTCTCTAAGCGACAGGGAATCCGTGATGGGGCGCAGGGCGTGAAAGACTGGGCCACAATGGAAACCCCAGCTCTCCCTATCAGCCGGACGGCCTCCCGCAAGTTACTGAGACTCGGTGTCTCCTCACCTGCTAAACGCGGTAGTGACAGTGACTTCCTTGCTGGGTCGGTGCGCACACACAGCACGTGAGTGCCAGGCCGGAGTAGGTCCCCACTCAGTGTCAGCTGCTGTTGGAACAAGTCTAAGTTACGTTTACGTTGGGGGGAAAGTGAAACACAGTTTTCAGCTTGCAGCATTTGCCGCACTTCACTGCGACTAATTGTTTTTCTTCTCCTCCTGACAGCGGACACCACAAGGACGCGTCTGTTTGACCCACCCCCTCTTCCCGGCACGCAGCACGGGGCCGAGCGAAAGGAGACCAGGTGCGTGGCTTTTAATGCAACGCCGTGGTGATGGCAGAGTGTGCACACCTGAGAGTGGCCGTCCGCAGCCCGAGCCCTGCTTCCGTCCCGGCTCCCCCAGAGGGGAGGCTCCGGCGTGCTATGGAGTCTAAAAGTGGCCACCTCTCTGGGGTCCTGGGTCCCCTTGCTTCTTGCCGCTCTGTTCTTGGGAACGGCTCAGGGGATGATGGGAAGGACCCTTTGGCCTTGTTTCAGGGAAAGGAAGAGCATGGAGAACAGGGAATCGGGTAGGGAGGTCCCAAGAAAACCCCATCCGTTACCTAACAGGACCACACATGCCTGGATGGTTCAGGATAAACCCAGCTCTGACCGGCTGCGTGCCTCAAGGGAGCCCCGGGGCTGGGGGGCTGGGAAGGCAGCCCCAGGGTGGTGGCCACTCCTGAGCAGCTCCTTCAGGCTGTCCCTCCCTGGGCTCCGGCTTGAGCGGGCTCTTCTGTGGTCAGTGACGTGGTGAAAACCCACACACACACAAAGTCCTTTCACAAACATCAGTCTGTTTACTCTTCCTAACAGACCTGTGAGCCAATCCATCCCTCGTTTTACAAGGCAGGAGGTTGTAACAGACACACAGAATTCAGACCAAGGTCGTCCAGCCCTGGCCTCAACCCACACCCCTCCTTTCCCTCCATTTCTCCCCAGGTCTTCCTGGACAGGTGGGTGCCACACGGGCCAGGACGACCTCAGCCCCAGCAAGGCCCTTGAGACCCTGACCCTTCCTTACTTCCTAGGAAGAGCCAGAAAATGGGTTTGTCTCTCTGGAGGCTGCAGAATGGCCTGGGGAGGACTCCGAGCCTAGAGAGGGAATCCGACCCAGCCCTGTGTGGTTCCGGGGCCCTCTGTAGGGCTCTGCTCCTTTGGCGCGGTCTCGGCTGGGAGAGCTGTCCCGTCGCACGCCAGCGGTGGCCTGGGAGAGCAGCACAAAGGGCCCTGTGAGGAGAAAGGCATCCAGGAAGTCAAGGGTCCCCAGAATGGCAGCATCTCTGGGTTTCCCAGCAGAAATGAGGCGGTTTGCGGGTTGTGAGAGCAAGAAGCACGGGGTTTCGGAGCAGAGATACCAAGGTCACAGGTGGAGAAAGGCTTCCTGAGCGAGGAGCAAGGCCTTTTAAAGCTGTAGCCTTGTTAGCGGTAGCAGACGTCTGGGACTCTTTAGGAAGGGGCTGGAGGAGAGGTGGGCTTCTAGCTCGGAGGGCAGAGGCTGCTGCTTTCCAAAAGCAGGCTCCCTTGAGTTACTTTCAGAGCCTGGACGGTAGGTCAGCAGCACAGAGGGCCACTGAGATGAGTCAGACGCGGCCACGGCTCCCTTGCCCCGGTCCGTCCGTCCCAGCAACTTTCCCTCCTGACATCACAGGGAAGCAAGTAACAGAATCCAGCTGACTGAAGAGAACCACCCAACATTCTGGTTCAGGCTGTGCTGATCAGGCCAGAATGACAACCTCAGGACAGCCTTCTTTTCCGTTCCCTTGGAAGACATCTGATCCTCAGAACACGTTTAACCTCTTGAACTTCTGCTGGGCAGGATGAACTGCTTCCTCCAAACCAGGCCGACAGGAGGCAGGAGGGCAAAGCCAGCCCCGACGCACACGCACACACGCACACAGGAGGGGGAACTGGAACACTCTGGCAGCTGCGCCAGCAGCGACCTCCTTCACCGTCAAGGGGCAGCAACTGCTCTGATGGGAACCCGGGTTTGGGGAGAAGGGGTGACATCTCACACAATTAGTGTGCGTTCTCGCTCCACACGGGAACGTGGATGTGCAGACAAGGACGGACACGCTACGCCTTGGCTCTGACGCCTACGTGCAGTCGTGCGTCCAGGGCGTTAGCAGCATCAGACTCCATGCCAACTGTGACCTTGCGCACAGCCTGCTTGCCCTGGCTTCCTCATCCAATTTCTGTACCGCGTCACTGAACGGCGACTTAGAGGGCCTCGTAGGTGCCAGCCAGGTCCTGTTCTCAGAAGCTCGGTCTGGGGGGCAGACTGCAGACACTTACAGGCCTGCACTCACCCTCTCAGTGCACATCCAAAACCCAGAAGCCCCCGCCACGACACGCCTGTTTCCATCGAAATGCCTCACGAGTTTCAACGCATTCCTGTTCAGCTAAGATACGGAAACAGGAGGTAAAATGCAACCTTTATGCCATTAGTACCAACATTTGGTGCAGAGCTCCTGTGTACCCAGGAAGTGAGCCTGGGGGAAGGGAGCAGACGGCACCGCACAGGCGTAGGACACACGAGCGGCACGAGACTGAAATGCGGGTCTTGGTCACTAGTCCAGCAGCTCAAGCGCCTCTCAACTCCAGCTGCATTTTCAGTCGATGTGCAATCTGATGCTCCTAAAGTCCGAGGCTATTTGTTTGCAGCGCTGGGACTTAGGTGGCAAAAACTGTACCGCCAGGAAGCACCCAAGGAGCCTGGATCCACGAAGGCGGATAACCGCTCAGGTTGAAGGAACCTTCCATCCCAGACGATAGGGACCCCAGGATGCTAAAAAGAGCACATTGAATTAGCTGTTTTGCTTTTCTTGCCATCCTACTTTGCTACAGTTTTCCATAAACTTCAGCACCCAGCAGTCAGTCGACCTCAACAAGGATTAGAAAATGCAGGCGGAATTCCTAAGGGCAGAGCTCTGCTCCTGAGAGGGACACCTGCAAGCTAGGCAGGTCGGCTTCCTCCCAGACTCACCACCCGTCCGCCACCCACCGTCATCACTGAAATGAAACACAGTCATAAAATCATGGGCTTGTATCTTTGCCATTTATTTTTTAAAATCTTATTCAAAATATTAAATAATACAATTTCAGATATGAAAAAAAGTACTGCAATAAAACAGTTCAGGTGTATTTCCATTGTGCTGCCCTTCCTCATCAGGAAAGTACGTTGTCCACCCGAGAGACAGGGTGGACGGCCCTCTTGTCCCAGCTCTAAACAAAGCACAAGCCCACTGGCTCGCGGGCCCTTGATTAACATATATTAGGGGTTATGTTTTCTAGAAAGCTGTAGTGACACTTGTAAGTCAACCGTGGTGCAAATCACATATTTACACATTGATCAATTCTTTATGATAAAATAAAAAATGAAAAAAGTAAATAATTTCCAGTTCTGTAAAAAAAAACTAAGAAAACAAGTTCTGGGAGGAAAAAAGGTCATTGTACACGTATATCCTTTATGTATACAAGTAACTTCATTCAGTTATAATTTTAATTTGAAAGACCTACATACAATATTACTTAAGTGATAATGACCCCTAAGATTTATTCAAAGCTACTATAAAATAATAAAGTGAACAAATCTGATATAGTTTTAAACTCTACCCATTGCTTGAAACCTTGGAGGAACCCATGCTACAATCAATTGCTAAATGAAACCACGGTTTCTACCCTAAATTTAATTTAGTAATTCAAACCAAAAAGTGGTATCTCTGTAACATTGTATCTATGTCCACAGCAAATGGCAGTCTCTATTGCCAGAATTTCTAGACATATTTAATGGATTACCTAAAACTATGGTCAGATTGTGCAATATCATACCTTAAATTATGTTTAAATTATCTAAAAATATCCAAAGCCATTTTCTTGGAGGGAAAAAATATTACTGAAATGCAAAGCATTATCAACACATACGCTTGTACATTACAGTTTGGGACCACAGAGAAATATGTGCTTAAAAAATAGTATTTGGATGGCAGAGAGTGAGTCTGAGTCAGCAGTGCTGGATATGTTAGAGTTTAGTTACAAGTCTGGAATCTTTCAAAAGTAATATCACTAATAATTCCATAAGAATTATAATAAACTAAAACAATAAAAACTAATAGTGTAAATGTAAGGTAATGTTTAACTCACATTTTGGACACCTGATTAAATTCAGCTCTAAAAGTACAGATACAAAATTATATACTCCTTGTTTGTGACATTGAATTTCCAAAGCACCAAGGCAAAAGAGAGACCCAACTCTCATTTAAGTACCAACTGCCTATGGCGAACATCTGCACAATATCATATAAAAAGTCAAGCAAATAAAATTACATAATAAGCAAACTGAAATCACAGTGCTTTAAAAAATATAATCATTGGTGATCTTCAAAGAAGGCATTGCCTCATTGACATTCTGATCTAGACGACGATATTCCACTGTTTTGGAACAAAGGCCATCACGCCATTTCCTGCTTTGAACCAGAAGGAAAATCTGGAAAAAAATAAAATTAATTAAATATGCAAAAGAGAAAACAAAGAATATGGTAAACATTTTTATAACAAGTGAAAAATCTCTCTCCTAGGTTCCCAAATACAAAAAGTAAAACATTACAACAAAAAGGCTATTTTGCTAGCCTAGGCTAGCCAAGGCCAGACAATACTTCTCAAATTTCAACGTTCATAGGAACATTTATTAAAGACTCAGATTCCTGGGCTCTATCTTCAGAGACTGAGCTAGCACACACGGTGGAGGCCAGGAACCCACCTGTTTAACAAGTCCCTTAGGTGTTCACAATAGAGACGGCCCAACACTAAATATGGGATACAGTATCACTGGCATTCAAAATTCTGTCCACCTACAAACACTTACAAAACTCGTGAGAGATCATTAACTACAAATAACCAGAAGAGTTCGTTTGTCGGCTATTTTCAAACTATTACTAGATTCACTGATTCTCAAAAAAGCTGGCAGGCATTTGGAAATTATCTGGTCCAGTTTCACCATTTCTTAGGTAAGAAAATCAAGGCCCCAAAGAGTGAGAAGGCTTTCAGGGAATCACAAAGTAAGTTACAACAAAGTCAAGAACTGAGATTTTCTTACCAGAAAGTATTAAAAAGAAAATTATATGTGTGATCTCCCTTCAAGCATTTTGAAAGGCTCAACTACTCAGCTCTGGGACTCACGGTGCCAAGATGCGCCCTCCCACTAACTGACCCATCCAGGCCCGTTCATGCCTTCTTTGCCTCGTGTGATCCACCAAACCCATTCTGGCACAGAAATTTTCATCACAGTAGTATTTCTGAACCAAAAATTGGAAACCGTAGAAATGCCCGATAGGAAAATAGCTAAATCATTTCTGCACCTATTAAATCATGTTTTTAAAGAATATTAAAGATATGGAAAATACTCATGATATGTTAGGTAAAAAGATATAGAACTCTATACCGAAATGTTAATAATGCTCTGGGTAATAGCTTAAATTTTCTTTTCTAAATGCTTCTGTGTTTTCTGAATTCTCTAAAATAAACATTTAATACTTTTATAACTAGAAAAAGTTATTAAAAAATTAAGTTCAACGATCAATAAATTAAAAGGTAAGTATTAAATTAATACTCTTTCTCTACAAGTATTCCCACTGAAGTAGTCATGCTAAATTAAGATATAAAACCTTAAAAAAAAAAATCACTGGGCTTTGGTATTGCTCATTAAGAAATAATTTGACTAGTTTTTTAGAACACATATAGTCAAGCATTCTATTTATTTGTTAAAATACAGAACAGATTTATAAACTGATTAGACATCTCAGTATTTTACCATCAATTTAAATTTGACTAAAGAAAAAAAACCCTGAATCATCCAAAGCATTAATAAGAAATATGACTGAGATAATAAAAGGCAGCTCGAGGGGCTGAAAAATCCCAGACTTACCTTCCTTTTGTTGTGATATGTAACATAAACAACAGCAATACAAAAAGCAAAAATAATAAGATGAAAAAAGAAATGGCTATCTTCCTCTTCCATATTTGAAGATGGGGTCTTAAAAGATTTCACTGCCTGTTCAATTTCCATGTAACCTCTGTTTTCTTCCAAGGTGTCATCAGACTCGTCATCCCGGGGGCTGGTGGTCCAGTCATAGTCTGGTTCTCCATAGTCTCCATTGTCCAGAGTGTCTTTGGCTGTGGACGGAGAACTATTCAGCGTGAGAAGATCCTCCTCCTCCACGCTGGGATCTTCGTTGTTACCAGCTTCCTCTTGGGACGGAGAAGCAGTAGGTGAGGGACGAGGGGCCACCGATGCTCCTCCACTCTTCTCTGTGCCAGTTGTCGGAGGCAGAGTGGTGCTAATTTGGGACATAGAAGGTTTCGTTTGGTTTTCGTGTGTTACAGCATTTGTGTCTGGTGTAGAAACATCTGAGGTGAGGACAGTTTGGCTTCGTGAATCAGCAGTCAGTGATACCACTGAAATAAACAAAGAACATTAAACTGCAATCTCCAACTGTATCTCCACCAAGCTGAAAGCATATTTATCTAAATTTTTCGCTAAGCATTTCTCTCTGCTAAATTCCTAGGCTTTCTCTTGAGAACTAATTATTAAGTCTCAATACCCAGCAATCGATCACACTTCTTAGTCAATTATTCATCAGACAACAATCGCTTTGCCAGATAGTAACAACTTAGGCTGCATAAAGGACTTACTGCATTACACAGCCTGCCAGGTCACAGTGGCAAAGGCCACACACAGCCCTCACCCATTGCTTTCATTTCACAAGGAGGTTGGACTTCAGTCTTCCTTGTCCACATTCCACTCTACACCCAGAACAGAAAGATGAATGGCTGATTCTGGCTCAAGTCGGTCACAAAAAAGATGGAATTTGGACCTAAATACTTTCAACACAATATAACAAATCCAAGAGAAACTATAAGCAAGCTGTAGATAGTATTTCTAAATGATACTTGAACTAGAAGATTCTTTCTCTTAAATCTTTAAAAAAAAAAAAAGTATCCTCAGGAAGAAGAAAGGGAAAACTCCTAAACGACAAAAATCAGGAACTTGAACTTGAAAGCTAAACAACTAGAGACTATTTTAAAAATTGGAAAAGGCAATTTAGGTACGGAAAATGACACTAAATACATCCAAATTCTTATGTTCCTATGCCGCTACCTACTCAGCATGGTTCACTAAAGTAAAAGTAAAATTACCTACATGAGTAACGCTATACACCAAGAAGAATCAATAGAGGAAGATTCAACAGAGGAAGCCCTGTTGAAATTTAAGTTTCTAACTTATAATCTAATGTAGTATCTGCTGAAGAACTTCAAGGACATCAATTACACTTAAAAAAAAAACCTCTCATGTGAGATGTAAATATATTCAGACATTTTAAAGTCTATCAAATTAAAGTAAGGTATTTGATAAGGGTAAGATTAAACCAAGTTATTCCAGGGCTTTCACAAATGTGTGCCTTAACACAACAATCGAACAGACAACTCTTTGTTTACATGAATACACTCTGGTTTATACACCACAGTTCACATCTATTTTGTGTAGAAAAAAAAAAAAAAGCCAGTTTCAAATGGACTGAATAAAGTCTCCCAGAAAAATGATTTAGTAAGGTAGTAAAAAATTTGGTAAATTAGTAAAACTCTCTTAAAACATTTTCAATAGTTTCATTTCCTTGAAATCTTTAACTGGAAGAAAAGAGAAATAAAACAAGACCTGTAATTGAGTGTACTACTCAGACAACTATTAACAGAATTTCTGAAAAGGATTTTTACATTTCTCACTTCAACTTTATTATAGTTACAATTCAGGAATTTATAAATTACAATTTCTCTGATACATTTAATTTTCCTGCCAAAGTGTAGGAAAACATGTTTTAAAATAATATTTAAAATTAAAATAACTGGGAGCCAACTAACTAACCTTAACTTTTAAAAGAACTGTTTTGCTATGTTTGACTTTTGGGATAACGTTATATCTTTAAAGGACACGAGCTGATAGGAATGAGAATGCTTATAACGAAGCCCTCCACTGTGCATTCTAGAATTCCCAGCCGTCAGCAAATCCTTCTTTCGCCCTTCACTTTCTTGTAACTGAAACCTGACTCTCCCTTAAGGACACACTTTCTCTACGGCCTTTTAAGTAAGAGCTGTTTTTTCTCCCACATCCTTGTACCGCTGAGTCTGGAGGAGGTGGAGCCATCCTTCCTCACTGTCCCTTCCAGACTATTCTCCCACTCCTCTCTCTAAATGCCTCTAGCTTTAATTCTCATACCTTTAGCTATCACCCACTAACCTTCATCCACCAACTCCAAGGTCATGCCCCCTAACTCTTGATTTTAGTTCAGGGCTCCAGAGTTCACCACATCCAAGACAAGTACTCCTCTCCTGATTTCCAAATCCTTGACCTTGTGCCTGTAGTCCCAGCTACTCGGGAGGCTAAGGCAGGAGGACTGCTTGAGCCCAGGAGTTCGAGGCTGCAGTGAGCTATGATAATGCCACTGTACTCCAGCCTGGGCAACAGAGTAAGAACCTGTCTCGAAACTAAACTAAACTACAACAAAAATTAAAAATAACAATCTTTGACCTCCTCTGTTCTGACAAGCCAGCCCCTCTCCCTTACCCTAGCCGCTCACTCCCATGGTCATTACCTATTATCGTGACTCCAAAATCTCTCTTTCATGTGTCCTTTCATTGCTGACATGACCGTCTCTCCTTCCAGTACATTCCCTGGTACTCTCAATCCATCAAGACCTATAACTTTCTGATCCTACCACCTTTTCAATCCTTCACGGACATTACCAAACCCTGCCCCACACACTGGCTTCCTTCTTCACCCGACTCAGTTCTGCGATCAGCCACTCTAACTGCCCTCTCAGCCCACTTCCCTTCCTCCTCGCTCTCTGAGCCCCATTCTCTTGTTGAGGCTACATCCATCCCTACTTGAATCGGCACTCCCCATCTGAGCCAAGCCGCTGAGCGCGGCAGGAAACATACACAGCCATGCCGCTGCTGTCACCGCCTTTCACGCCACATTTGATGCCAAGGATTCAGGTACATGGTAAAGCTGCTGGCAGTTACACTGTATTTTCCTGGTCCATTCACCCTCCTGCTCCCTTAGGAGACCATTCCCATTGTCTTCTGTCCTCCACCTCCCAACATACTCTCTGTAATCTTCACTTTCAACTGATGACATCGCTTCCTAATTTCTCTGAGAAAAACGAAGCCATCAGAAATAACTTCAAGAACTACCAGAACGCTAGACTCATAAATCCAACTGCCTACTTGACATCTCCTCTTAGATGGCTAACATTCAAAGGAACATGTTCAAAATGAATTCTGACTCACTTCCAGGAAGATAGAGTAGGCATACTTTTCCCCACTTCTCTCGCTAGTAACTAAAAACTCCAGACATTATACATAAAATAATATAAGACGACTCAGAAAGGTGGAAAGAACAGGCAGAGCAGTTAGAGACCTCGGGATCTGAGAAACAGCGTGGTGGTGACTGCCCTGGTTTTTTTCGGGTTTTTTTTTTTACCTCATGTATCCCGACCTGAGCTGAAGAAGCAAACAACGCGGAAATACCAACGGGTATAGACAAAAATGGCTTCTCTCTTTAGCCGGGACAGAGGCACCAGCATTTTCAGGCAGCGACCACCCTACTCCAGGCAAATGCCACAGAAAAACTGCGGCCCTATCCACACCCACATCAGCAAAGGTGAAGTGCGGAGCCTCGATTTCCGCCCTCGCCAGGCTGTAATGAGGTGCCCAAACCTCCACCAGGGTGGTATCAGAGAAGGCCAAGTAAGAGCTGAGACCTTCTCTCTTGCTAGCCGGTAACAAGACTCCCCTCTCCCCAACAACGTCAGCAGAGACCACGTGGGAAGCGCAAACTCCCATTCCATCCAGTAGTAACAAGGCGCCCCTTTCTCTCCCCAACGGGACAGTGTCAGAGAAGGCCCAGTGGAAAGTCAGCTTTAACCATAGTCCAGCGGTAACAAGGCCACCCCACCCCACCACTCTGTCAGTGTAGATCACAAGGGCAGCCAGAACTCCCTCCCCTGCCCAGAAGTAACAAGGAGACCACCCTTTGGGTGTCAACAGAGATGGAGTGGAAAACCTAGACTTCTACCTATACCTGGCAGTAATGTGTAGCAACTCCCCTCCCCTGCCATAGCAGTGTCATAAAAAAATCAGCTAAAAGAGAAAGTTTAAATAACACCAGAGTCTCCTAGTACAAAAATGAACCTGCAGTTCCAGCTACTAAGGAGACTGAGGCAGCAGGAACTCCTGACCCCAGGAGTTTGAGGCTGCAGTGAGTTATCTCAAAAGTCAAAGTCTTTCTACTAGCCTAGGAGACCCTACGTGATCTGGCCCCCGTCAGCTCACTCTCATTTTCTCTTACTAATCTCCCTAACTGCTCCATCCCCATTCCCTACTTAACAGATAGCAAGCATGCAATAAATATTTACCGAATGTGCTCATGACTCAGCTCTCACCACAGATTCCTCACTGCACCCCAAGTAGCATCTCTGTGCCTACTGTACTCCTTGAAAAGCCCTCCCCATGGTTCTCAGCAAAACCCCACTCATTCTTCTAAGGGTACCTCCAGTGGCAGTCTATTCATTGTTTAACTCCAATACCTAGCTCTTCTCCTCTTCTGCTGGTCTCTCTTTTTTTAAACTGCCTTAAAATAAAACTATATTGGCATTTTTCAAACTTAAGAATGCAAAGGACCGTGAGAATTCATTCACACACTGGTTTGAGAAACACTGCCTTAAAAGTTAAACGCATCACACGTTAAATTTAGATGACCATTGAGAACACTACAATGGCAAATGTAGAGAAGCAGGCACTTTTGCAAGGGCATGATCAAGACTTGGTCATCCAGGGATCCAAAGTACTTACGTTAATTTTTTTAGACTTTATCAAAACAAAAACATAAAACTTAAAAATTCTTACAGACTGCCAAGAATATACCCAAGCATTGAAATTTTAAGAAATCTAATATGGAATGAGTTTAAATAAATCTAAGGTGGTAACTTTCTAACTTTGTATACTCATTTGAAATTTGGAACTTAACACATTCTAGACTAATTTTCTTATTACGAAAGTGATTACTTTGAAATTACTCTGCCATAAGGCATGCTTATAAAAGTTATATTGTCCCAAGCTTCACATACTGAACTGCCATGGAGCTGATCCCCTATTAAAAGTATGTATGTTCATTTTCATTTAAGTTATTTTCAGGAGAGAACAATCTGGATTTATAACATTTAAAATTCGTGTATATATAAAGACTTAATAAAAAAAGATAAAGAGTCCCTCAGTTGTCCCAAATGTAGCAATATTTACGGGGCTCTAACAAATAAAAACAGAGACCACAGGACACTTTCACACTCCACACCCCGCCTCGCCTACCTTCCACCTCCACCCAGCACAAGATTTTCAACCTTACGTCTTACGGGAAAAAGTTGTTTCTGAAACTACAGCTACCAGATATATATCCCCAAACCATGTCTCTTAAGCATTCTAGCAAGAAATATAAATGTTTAAATGTTATTTTTTCATTAAGTGATCAAAACAATTATGCTACTTAAGTATAGGTTATTAAGTATGAAATGTCCAATTTCCTTAAGCACTAAGTTCGACAGCTGATGTCTCGGACATTTCACTTTGACACTTCTTGTTTTATTTTATCGTGGAGGTACAGCCTCAGTCTTTTACAGTTCGGCTTGTGATTATCTGTCAAATTTTTTTTTAGAGCAATTTTTGTAAAACCATGGATAAGTCAAAAATTGATGTCATTTTCGAATATGAGTTCCATCATGGAACCAATTTGGCGCAGACAGCTCAAAATATCAATGAAGTGTTTGGGAAGGATGTGGCTAATGAACACTCGGTACATCGATGGTTTGAGAAGTTCCATTCTGGTGATTTCAATCTTGAAAATGAGCTACATGGGTGATCTGGACCAAGGTGGATAACAATGAACTAGCTCAAAGCTGGAGTGGAAGCGAATCCATCTCAATCTACACATGAATTACCAGCAAGGGTTGACGTTACTATTCCAACGATATTGTACCATTTGAAACAAATGCGCAAGGTTAGGAAGCTGGATAGATGGTTCCACATGAATTAAATGAGCATCGAAAGAGAAACTGTCTCGAAGCTTGCCTTCCTTTGCTGTCATGCCATAAAGACGAACCATTTCTACACTGTATTGTTACGCGTGATGACAATGGATTCTTTTTGATAATTGCAAGCATTTGGCATAATAGTTGGATAAAGATGAAGTGCCAAAACACAGTCCAAAACCAAATATTCATCAAAAAATGCTAATCGTGTCTGTTTGCTGGTCCAGCGCTGGCATCATCCACTATGGCTTCATGAAACATGGCCAATCAGTTACAGCAGATGTCTTCTGCAACCAGCTGGACGAAAGGATGAGGATGCTTGCGATTAAGCAGTCGAGATTGGTCAACAGAGACAGGCCAATCCTCTTGCAAGACAACGCTCTACCACATGCGGCACAAACGACGCTGCTCAAACCACAGAGGCTGGACTTGGAAATTCTCTGTCATCCACCATATTCACCAGACCTTGCACCAACTGACTACCACTTCTTCCAGGCTTTGGACCACTTCTTGCAAGGAAGAATATTCAATTTTCAGTAAGCTATGGAAAACACCTTTCTTGATTTCATCAGTACTCATGATCTTCAGGCTTCTTTGCTACTGGCATAAACTAGCTACCATTAAGATGGCAAAAACTTGATAATTTAGGCGCATATTTTAATTGTACTGCTTATTGTTTGAGATATAATAAACTACACTTTTGATTCAAAATTGAACATTTCATATTTAATGACCTAATACTTTAAGAACAGGAATATCTTCATGAACCAGGGAAATCCTCATTACATTTTACTAATGATGAAAGGGCCTTGAGAAAATGGACCTAAGTTTCTCCCCACAGACTTGCAAACACCTCTGGGAGGGCAAGCCAGTTACCAACACTGAAGTGTGGCTAGGGAAACATAAGTATGTTCCCACAGTACTGTAGTAGAGGAACGCAGGGCTAGACAGGCCCTGTTGGCAAGCAAAAAAACACTATCCTAGTTCACACTGTTTCGCATCTGAAAACTCAAAAAAAAATTTAAGGAAAAATGCAGGATTGTGTCTTGGCCTGAAATTAAAATGGGACTAATAAACAAGACACTGCTTAATGATTATAAGTTCTTATTAGAAGATTTCTCCCACTAAGTGTCAGGCCCTGGTTTGCAGATTTCCTCATTTCTCAATAAAGCCTTCAATATATTGATTTTGCAATGTAACATTTGCAAGAAAAGAAATCTTTTCTCAATCAAATCCTACAGATCCGTTAAAATGAGGCAGGGCTGTCCACGTTAACCTAAGACACAGGGAAGGGGAACCATGTTTACAAAGAATCTCCTTTGTTCCCCAACTCCTCTCCCCCTCCCAAGCCCCTCAGGGAACCAACACCCAGTGGTCTTTTTTTTTTTTCTTTTAAGAGAGGGGGTCTCGCTGTCACTCAGGCTGAAATGCAGTGGCGTGATGATCGCTCACAGTTAACCTCGAAGCCCTAGGCTCAAGCAATCCTCCCGCTGGGATTACAGGAGAGAGACCGCACCCGGCCGGCCCTGACTCTTCACCAAGCACCAGAACCCACCAGACCTCAGAGATGCACCAGGACCCGAAGACAGATCCTTTCCCTTCACTTTCCCTCTCAGAAATATTCAGTAGACTCAGTCCGGTCCCTGTGTCACTACCCCTGCCCACCACGGTCTTTGCCTGACTCGTTCTGGAAAACCCCCATCCTCCCTTGGCCCTGCTAGACCCCTGAGTCCCCCATCTCAGGATCCTCTCCAGACACCACACCCCCTAACCCGGGCCATCTCCTCGGCCCCTGACTCCTCCGCCCTCTCTTCTAGATCCGAACTTCCCACTCCAGGAAATTTCGGAGACCCCCACGAGCGCCATTCCTTGTGGCTGCCCCTTCTTCAAGGCTCTCTAGACACCACTCCTCCCTCCCCGCCCACTGACACATCCTGGTCCCCGCATCTCCCAGCCCCACTTATCAGGCCCTTGGAGACCCTACCACCTGGGACCCCGTCAGACCATACTCTCCCTCCTCGGGCCCGTAGAGACCCTGCCCCGACAGACCACATCGCCGTCTGCTCAGGACACTCGGAAGAGCCCTGTTCCCGGCCTGCGCCCGGGCCCGCCCCGCCTTCCCGCGCGCCCGCCCTGCCGCGGCGCCCCCTTTACCACTGGACATGGTGGCGGACGCGAGCAGGAGCGCCAGGACCAGCGGCCGCGCCAGCCCCGCAGAGGCCTGAGAGCCCGATTCGGGCAGCAGCTTCGCCTGCGCAGCCCCCCTCATCCTCCCCAGGGCGGCAGCGGCCATAACGGACTCTGCCGGGAGCCTGCGCTGTCGCTAGGCTCTACGTCATGACGTCAGACGCTGCGTAGGGCGCCGCGGCCCTGGGCCCCTACGTCGCAGCGTGATGACGTCGCAGCCGGAGCGGGGCTCTGGGAGGAGGACCGAGGAGGAAGGATATGGGAGTTGCAGCAAGCGGGGAGGGAAGAGCGCGCTGTGCTCTCAGCCGCTGGTCAAGGCTGTGGCGTGCCGGGTGCCGGAGAGAGCCAGAGCGAGCCTTTCCCCGTCTCCCACGTGATGGGATACTATACCGCCGATAAAAGCGTTTTTAAACAATTTTAAAAGGAAGATCCAACTGTGTTAGGGTTAGGTTAGGCAAAGTAAACTGATGACGAAAGCTAAGTAACTGCCCTTCCCCTCTCAAAGGCAAAAGAAACACCTTAACTGTGGTCATATCTGGGTGGTGGAATTACAAGTAATCTTTATTATCTTTCCTTACAATTATTTATTATTTCAGTAAATATTCAGCACCTCTCCATATTTAAGGATACGGCAGCTAAAAAAAGGAAACCCTCTGCCTTCGTGGAGTTTGTTGTGAGGCAGACTGTGGGGTAAAATACACAGTTTATATAATATGGTTTGTATTACGGAGGAAACGTAGGGAAGGTGGCTATGAAGTAGGGGTAAGAGGTTGCCATTGTAAATAGCTTCCAGAGTTCCTAAAATAAGCTATTACTTTTTAAATTTTGTAACTTAAAACCCCCCGCATATGAAAATGCAAATTTAGAAACTTCCAAGAAGTTCACTTAGGGCCCTGGCACGATGCTTTGATCTGTATGTAAGTTCTGGGAATGTTTCCTTAATAAACAGCTGTGGGCTTCAAATCATAAAAGTTTCATCAGTTTTCAGGAAAATCAGTGCGGCATAAAGCAAGCATTGTGCCCACAGCTTCACCACGCTGGCATCTGTAATTCCCTCGTAGAAGACTGCTGCTACACCCCCGAGACACAACTGAGCTGCCGCTCTAAAGAGTAGAGAAGGGCCTGTGTTCTGCTCCTGAATCTCGTTTCCCCGCTTTTATCTGACCCTGGTGACAGCTCAGAAACACACCAACTCTGTGTTAAGAGAACTAAGGAGTCATTCATCCGCTCATTTCCTGAAATCCACCGCAAGCCCATGCAGACTGTCCTTACCGCAAACCTTCCAGGTCAGCCAGGGTGCAAAGTCCCCCCCAAGTGCCCCAGGAGCTTTCACTTCTGTGAGCACAGAAAACACCACTCAGTCTAACAAACAAGCCTCTCAGTCGTAGCTTCTGCTTGTTTGGAGATTGCTTCAGACTTTCAACAGCGTATGTGTGATAAACACACTGAGTCCTCTTCCCTGATTTTTTGTCCACTTTGTCCTCACACCAGATTGTCTCAGTTCTCTTATCTGGTGAGATACCGTGAACTCACGGCATTTGCACCACGATATTCCAATATGCTGCATGCAACAGGTAGGCATTTAATAAGTAACTGGTGAGGGAATTATTCCCTTATGCCCAGAGCGCCCTTTATACACTTAAAAACATTTTCATACTGTACCTGGCATCTGCAACCACTACGAACCATAATCCGTGGACAAATTTTAATCGTTCACTTAGAAACAGCTGCAAGTTCTTATAAACCTGATGAAGACAGTCTAGCAAATACTGAGGCCCACAGTTTTGGGGTGATCCATTGCACAAAGAACAAATCTAAACAAGTGTCCTGTAAATTTACATCATTATCAATAAAGACAACAGGACGAGGATGAGGTTTCAATATTTTATTCAAGTTTTATTTTAAGTGAGTTAATTACAGCATTTGAAGGGGAGGATCTAATTCCACACAAAATGGAAGACTCTAAAATGTACCCATTAAACTGCTAAAAAATAAACTGAGTGGTGAGAATACAACAGAAGTCCAATTTAGATTCTGAGTGTTGTCACCATGTGATTACAATCACACAGACTTCCCAGCTTATAGCTGGAGCTCCTAGAAGCTATTTCATACTCTGGTGCAAGGGCAAAAACCACAACACGAGAAGGAATTAAGTCCTGAATTATTGGCTTCACCACATCCACCCTCTCCACCCCAAAATGGCACAAAGAAACAGCTACCACACCCTGCAAACCTTTTGGTGTAAAGGAGGTGATAATGGACTGGGATGGGAACGGGTCATGAAGATCTGTCTAAAAAAGTCCCTTTTAGGTGAGTTTGTACACACCATCAAGCAATGAGCCTCTCATCGATTAGGGTTAGGAAACCAAGGTTCAATTCTCAGGAAGTCGCGATTTCATTCATTTACTCAGTATGAATTTACAAAGTGCCTACACATTATCTGCTTCCACTTGCAACCATTTCTAGATAAAAAAGAAACCTGGCATCTCTAGAGGAGCCACCAAGTTTCCCCCAAGTCTACAGCTGAAAAGACCTTTCTTGGAATTGGCCTTCTTCTGTACCTCTGAAAGGGTAACATCTTAAAGCTGAATCCTCTTTAACCTGGAGGTCTAACATGATATTTAGCAATACTTGCATCCCAGACATACAACATTAAAAGATACACTAAATTCTGAAGGTAGCTATGCTGCAAAATAGTTTAAAATTAAACAATTATACAGTATTCATTTATGCTTGAAATTCCAGTCCTAGACCAAGCTTGTGGCCACCGGCATTGACATTCTTGCCATCCAGCAGAGCTGACAGTGTCAGTTTGATACCTGCAAGGGGAAAAACCAGGGAGAAGAAAAAAGGGATGGAGGAAAAAAAAAGAAAGGTTAACCTCAAATTCAGAACCTATTCCAGGTGTTATCAGCAGGGCCAAGTACACGGCCCTTCAACCCGTGTTACTTAACACCATCTGCCCCACAGGATGCAGAGTGAGCATATAAAACAACTGGAATTATCCCACCGACCAGAGAGCCTATCCAAATCCACTCTTCCCTCCCACTGCCCCCTGCTACAGTCAGCGTCTCTACCACTGGTACCACGCAGTAGCTTCTTCAGCAATCCTCCCTCAAAATGAACCCCAATCCTGAATCAGACCTGAGGCCTGACATTCACTTTCACAGCATGCACACACACGTGTAGCATGCACGCATACCCACGTGTGCACACAACAAGCTGATTTTCCCTGGAGTGGCCTGATTCCAGGGAGTAGCCTATAATCTTACATTTCCAGGGTTCAAAGGCAGTATTACCTCCTGCAGCCATAATACACTACGGACTGGCCCAGCTGACGGTGCAGAGGAAACCTGAGCACCACTTTTCCTATTTCTTTGTCTTTTTTAATGGCAATGATTTATAGGTTAGTTTTGAGAACCTGCTAGAAATAAGTATTAAGCATTATGTACACACTGGAAAAAAGGATGAAAGAAAATAACTAAAAATCTAAAAATGTTAGCCTTGGCCTTTTGTTCTCCTACTACTTCTCATATTCTCCAAATGTTTTATAATGACAATGCACTCTTTTATAAACATTTAATTATAAACTTTACATATACTCAGTCACAATGCACTATATAAGCATTTCATAAGCAATGACATGAAGCAGCAAACCAGCACCACAACTTTTTTTAAGACAAAGAACTGATGTCACACACAACCACCACATACCTGGCTTTAGGGTCTGGGTGTATCCTAAACCTATCAGGCTGGAGTTGTTCACTTTAGCCTGGTCGGGAAAAAGACAAGACAGAGTGAAAATGTTAAGTACTTCACGCTTCCTTCTCCAAAACGAGTAAAAGCTTTTTAATCAACCAACTCCGGACTTTAGAATCAAATTATCCTTTTTCATGACCACCTTGTTTATGGGATTTATTAAATTCACTATGAAATATATTTTCTACTCAAATGGCGTCCCGAGATCTGACATCCCTCAGAAGAGCAAAGCAAGGAGAAGGAAGGCCTCTTGGTGGTCGGTGTCCCTTCTAGCTGTTCCTGTTGGCTCATCTAAATAATGCGGCCCCCTCTCCCTTGTTTTTAAGTGCCTAACGCTAAGGGAGCCAAATTCAGTTCCCAGTTCAGGAGACTTCAACGACTTTCCATAAATTACACAGACCGGTACAGAAACCGTTCTGTGTGAGAGTTCCTCATTCCACTACATCACCTGCAGGGCCCTGTGACAAGGGAAACATGCCCAACTGGATTTACTGCAAAACTGTGAAGCAATCCAAGGGCCCATGAGCGATGCCACAACTGACCGTTGATTTCTTAACATGCAAAGCAGCAGCTAAGAAAGAATGAAATATGAGGGGGGAAATGAACACTTAGAACCCTGGGTTTCAGAGCTCCCCTTTTTACACTCTGCCTCAGGGAACAGGCACTGGTTGAAGAAAGAGGCTCAAGAGCAAGCCAGGCTGGGTCAAATCAGGCCCCAGCACTTACCTGCTGTGTGCCCTTGGGCAAGTTACTCCACCTCTCTAAGCTTCCAGCTCCTCATTGTAAAAACAGGATGAAAGAAAAGAAAGGAAAGGGGAGGGGATGGGAGGAAAAAAGAAAGAGAGAGAGAGAGAGAGAGAGAGAGAAAGAAAGAAAGGAAAAGAAAAGAAAAGAAAAGAAAAGAAAAGAAAAGAAAAGAAAAGAAAAGAAAAGAGAAAAGAGAAAAGAAAAGAAAAGAAAAAGCACACCTATCTCAAAGGCCATTAAACACAGTGATACGCACGTGACAGGCTCTACCCAGTGCCTGGCACGCACAGCAAGCACTGTCACTACCGTCACCATCTGGAACTCTTTTCAAAGTGAGACCGTCTCCACTGTCACTGCACTGACGTGGAACTCTTCACAGTCACCGCCCTCCAGCAGTCCTGCAGGACTCCAACCCAAGGAGCAGGCAGGCCCGTGGGATGCGTGATTCCACAGACACCCACCGAGAAGCAGGCGTCGGGGTCGATCTGGTACTTGGCTGCGATCCCGAAGCGAGTGTTACTGTTTCCTGCTGTCCAGGCGAGGTTGACAGCCGTCTCCAACTTCTTGTTCACCTTCTGGTAAATGGAGCCGCCGAACTCTGTCCCGTCATTCCTGCGAACAAGCGCAGCACAGATGCCGAGCTGCCCAGGGAGGTGGGCTGGAGCCAGACAGAGCTGCCCCCGTCTACCAGGAGACAGGGGTGCTAGCAATGGGCTGAGCTCATCACCGGCATTGAGAAGGCCGTAGGTTTGCCAAATTTCACAAAACAGGTACTAAAGTACAGGAAACCGGATAAGGGTGGAACAGACACCAGAGTCGGAAAGGTCCAGAAGGAGAGAAAAGCTATTTCAACCACCCTGGGAACACCCAGACGCAGCACAGCCAGCTACCCACGCTGCACGGAACTTAAAAGTTTGTTTCCACATATTCTTTAAAGCAGAAGCAGCAACCAGGGCATTGGCTGATTCTGAGTGATTTCCTTTTTCTGATGCTAATGTTACTTTTATAAACGACTCTATCATTAAAAACAGTGTGGGAACAATGAGAAGAGAACACAGCCAGAAACTGCGAGAAAGGCTGGGCCACACATGTCCCTCGGAAGGCAGGTGGGAGGCCTCGGCACCCGCTGGGAGAGGCAGCTAACGCCGCTGGCCCTGGAGGAAGAGCAGTTACCAAAGAGCTTCCCGGCAGCGCAGACCAGCCCACCTGTGCACACTGCCGACCCCGGCCGCCACCTCTGAGGTCCCGGTAGAACTGGAAAGGGAGCTTCTTGCTACATTACAAAATGTTTCTGTCTTTCAAAAATACTCAGAATGAAACCCCCGCTGGCCAAACCCCCTCCTCCCTTCCAAATACACTGAATTGACTCCAGCCACTGGGAACACCCCTTCCCCCTCCCAGCCACTGAAATCCTCCTCTTCCTCTTTCGGGGCCCTACTCAAGCTCTCGGAATTTGGACGTCTGTCCCACCCAGCTTAACTCGCAGAGCAGCCTGTATCCACTGTGCGGTCACTGGCACCCCCAAAAGAGTATGTGCAGAGCTCTGAGAGTCCACGCTCCGTCCTTCTCGGACAGCCTGGGGTCGGCACAGACCATACACTGCCTATCACTGCTGCGTTGGGTTGTTGCTAATATGCACGGTGCATCCTGGAGCCTGGTCAGAAGCATCCTTCTCCACCAAGGGAAACACGGAAAACAGCAACGGTTAAAGTGGCTGCCGCTGGGAAGCTGGGATGAGCACGCAGAGGTAGGCTGGAACCACCGCTTTTCATAAGCCCTTTTACACTGTTTGATTTTATAACCATGGGCTTAGATTCCCTTGATTAAAAATTGAAGAAAAATTTTAATGCCACAATTTTTAAAAAGGAATGATCATCTTCCTCGCATCAGCTGGTCTTCAAGCTTGTCTAGACCCTCTCAAACGTTTCCAACATAAAATCAATGTCAGCGCTCTGCCTCATTATTTTGGACATTTCCAGTGGAAATGTCATTGGTAACTAAGTCAGAGTGCTTTGGAAT
The DNA here is from genome assembly GCA_963575035.1 of Avahi laniger. Classification (NCBI taxonomy): domain Eukaryota; kingdom Metazoa; phylum Chordata; class Mammalia; order Primates; family Indriidae; genus Avahi; species Avahi laniger. Next base: position 4,819 of record CAUYSK010010190.1, on the reverse strand, counting down.
CCAAAAGGGCTTAAGGACCTAAGAACAAATTATTGCTGTTTCATTGCAAACTCTGCTCTTCACAAAATGCTCTCCCTTAAAGTAGATGCTCATAAAATACATTCCAAATTCTTAAGTTTTCCTCTGAAATTCAGCCAGACAGACATTGTACTCAGAAAGTACAGGGAGAGCCCAGGCACTGCCTGGCTCACAGGCAATCCCGTCTTCTTCAGGCAGCCCAGCAGGCTACAAAGCAGCAGCTTATCAAATATAATAGATTTTTTAGTGACTTTAGTAATATATTCATATGGGGAAATTTTCTTGAGCTTAAATGTGTGTTTTTTTTAAGGTCAGATTTTTCAGAAAATTCTAAAACCAGGAATGCAATACTGCCTTCCTGTACTGAACTTTCAAAACCATAAACAGAGGGAGTTGATTGTTCAAACTCATCTATATGAAGCACAAAGAACATCGGTCACACATCTGGGCCTCTGCAAGCACCAGGGCAGCCCAGAGGAGTTATGTCAGCTGCCTCCGTGCCAGCTGCAAAAATAAACCACTCCCGTTTGTTACTTATTAAAAATATTGACGCTCAGGTATGTGAGGGAAATGGCAACAGCCACTGTTCTTCCTAAAATCGGTGCCAACTCCAATTCCAAACCAAGGAAACACTCCCCACTCCAATAAGAATTCTAAGTTAAAAAACACTTCTATGTTTGTGATATTGTTCCTGTAACTTTTTTGTATGTTGCCTTTTTTAAATCAACATACAATAAAATGGACCTTTTGCTGGTGTACATTTCTATAGATTTTAACACATGTACAGATCCATGTACCAGCACCACAATCGGGGTACAGATCGGTGCCATCCCCCGACCCCCGGGCGACCCCTTTGCAGACACGCCATTCCCACACCCCTGACGACCACCGCACCGGCCATCTCTGTAGTTCTCCTGTGACCGTTTAGATGGAAAAGACTCCAAATTTTTAACTAATGGATAAAATTCCTCAAAAACCTTTTATTAATAAAAATAGTTATTAGTTTACACACTAACACCATTTTCTTCCTTAAGTTTAAGAAGTCACTTCTTTAGTGACCTCTAGTGGAAAGAAAGAAACCTGGTAAAGTTGTACCCACTTGTGCCACCGGTTAACTCCTCATGAAACTAAAACAAGGTTTTTACGGATGAAATATTTGTTTCCCTTAACCTGAATCATCACTCTACTTCGAGTCTCCAGTTTGACTGCAAGGGGCTCTCTCCTAACCTGTCATCTCTTCCCTTCGCCCTGCTTCCAACAGGTAACAAAGTTTCAAATGCCCCACCAGAGAGGATACTTTGTCTTTAAGTGAGATAATCAGCTCCTAATGTGTCTACCTTGTCTGCATTTCATTAAGGATGCACAGCAAGCTGATTCTAGGACATTGCACAGAGAAAGAGAGCTGCACCTTTTCCCCCCATTTTGTTACTGAAGACGAGAACTCTAGGGAAGGGACAGCCCGCTGCGATGACGTCCTGGCCCTTCTGTAATTAATCTGCAGACCAGCAGCAGTATCTACTGTTCACAGAATAGAAGGAACCTAAGACACTTCAGGAACTGCGTAGGTGGGAAAAGGAAAGATGCCGCAGGCCATTGGCTCATCCGAGCCAACAAACTTCCCTCACAGTGGTGGTTAAAAATTGGACTCAGAGATAAATAATGAAAAGCAACCCGTCTACGACACACCTGGACCCCCGCAAGTACACTTACACGTTAGTGTGAAGCTGGAATTCATCCGTCTTGTAGCCAACTGCAAAGTTGCTCTGGGTCACTCGAGACTTTGCAGTCTCAAAATTCATCTGGTAGCCGGCCAGCCAGCCCTCGTAGCCCAGCACCAGAGCACCCCGGATGGCGGGCCCGGCGATGTCGAAGTCCACGTCGCAGCCTAGGTTGATGTGCTCCCGCTTGTACCCGGTCTTGATTTTAGCGTTTTTTTTCCTAAAGGAAAAGAAATTATATTAAAATCAGAAGCTAACTCACCTTGAAATGCACACTTTTTCAAAATCCCAGTTTAAATAGAGGTGGGGGCGAAGTCAGGGATCCGGTCCTCCCTTACGCAGCGGCTGCGCCGCAATGAGCAGGGCGCAGCCTCTCTTCCACGGGCGCCCTGTCTGCAGAAACGCCACCATAATAAAGGGAGAGCACACAGGAGTTCGAGCCCAGCCTGAGCAAGAGCAAGACTCCATCTCTACTAAAATTAGAAAGAAATAAATTGGACAACTAAAAAAATATAGAAAAAATTAGCAGGGCATGGTGGCGCATGCCTGTAGTCCTAGCTACTTGGGAGGCTGAGGCAGGAGGATCGCTTGAGCCCAGGAGTTTGAGGTTGCTGTGAGCTAGGATGACGCCAAAGCACTCTAGCCCAGGCAAGAGAGTGAGATTCTGTCTCACAAAAAAAAAAAAGGGAGAGCACAGACAGGAAAAGCCTAAAAAATAAGTGCTAAGTGATTTCTTCCACTACCCGTGTGCTCAGTGTAGCAGCCTACGCAGGCATCTATTAGGTCAAGAGCCACCATGTAATTACGAAACAGATGCATCTCTGCCATTTTCCAAGCCTGGGGAAAGTTCTATCTGTCACGAAGGCAGCTACCTAAACAGCAGCTTTGGAGGAGATGATCGACTTCTTATTTCATGGCTCACACACTAAGAAACAAATACCAGATCCCTTCTACGTGAATACAACAGTAAGATGGCTTTTAATTCCATGTGCCTGAGACTACAGTGAGTACATATTTCAGAGAGCTGGGTGTTGACGTGGAACCTGGAACTCCGTAGTCATGGGGGCCAGGAAGTCCTGTGTAGCAAGACCCCAGGTCCAGCCTAATGATCCCAAATTTGAGTTCAGTGCCGTCGCTGCCTAGACCCAGCACCCCTCAGGAAGGGAGGGGAATGGTGTAATCTGCAAGCAGATTATGACCATGTCTTTTTCCAAAAGTAAACACTGGATAACAAGATCACATCTATCAAATAAAATGTGGACTATCTTCACCTGATGGTTTGTCACTCAGTTACAAAAAGGACGTCTCTACCTCAAGCTGCGTTCTCAGTAGAGACCACAGGAGGAGCTGGATGTGCTCAGAGCCCCAAGAACCAGCCCCGTCCCCTCCTCCTAGCTTCATTCACACTGCGATGAAAGCTTCATGCACAGCACCCTACTCCGTGGGCCCTGGCGTGTGGTTTGCCGCTATGAATTCACAGACTGAACATATTTGACGTGTCTCAGTCTTGCTGGTATTATTCTTACCAGTGCTCACAATAAGAACAATGCCCTTGTCTGAAGCCCTTGGGAGCGCCCTTGTCCTTGGGGGGTGGGTTTGCATGCGCCTGCTCACCTCAGCACAAGTGACAACGAGACTCGTGCCTTGGAACCTTAATTTTGTTCAGGTCGCTCCTGTGCATTCTGGCAAGCTCTGAAGAGAAGGACTAACAACCAAATTACCTCTCAGTAAGAAAACTTCAGAGCACACCTATCTTTGTCTGCCTGCTCTTTGGGAGAGAGCCTGGGTTTTGGTCAAGGGTCCAGCTGGCACCAACCGGAGTGGGACGACTGATGATGACGCAGCTACCGAAAGGCTGACAGTTAGCAAGAGAGGAAGACCAGGAAATGTAAAAGTGGGGCATCTTATAACCACTCATTTTCTTTTTTATAAAAAGCAGCTGCTGACCACAGAGTTACGCTGTGGCAGGGCCCCTGGCCAGCGGCGTGCACCACAGACACCCATTTCTACGGCGCCTCCACCCACTGTCTCAGTGGGTTCTGGCCAGGGCCCGAGATCCCCAAAGAAAGGGCAGTGCTAGAGAGAGGCTCGGGCTTCTCTGCAGGTCTCTTTCTAACACAGCACATCACGTCTGTGCAGCCTTCCCTCTTTCAGATATGGGGATATTTTTAAAGCTATTTAAACAGTGGTGCTAACTTGACAAGCACCGAGAGAGGCACGACTCTGATTGGTGGTTAACAAGCAGGCTTTGGGTATGGTAGACACCCAGTGTGCGTGCCGGCTCCTCATGAGGTCTGCGGCCTCACCCAGATGTGGTCTGCACTCAGGCTGCACCCCTCAGTTGCTCCAGAAAGCCGGCTTGCACGTCTCCTCTCCACCAAGAGTCGTCGAAACTTTCCTCCAATGCCCAGGAGCAATATATAGACCAGCGCCTACAATCTGAGTTTTTAAACGCCATCCTCCAATACAAGGAACCAAGGCTCCTTGGAGAAACAGCTGATAGCAGGACTGGGGAAGAGCAAGTATAAGATGAGCCTGGTATACCCTCTGAAACCAGAAATAAAGACATGCTCAAAAAACTGACAGGAGCTTTTCAAAAAGCACACAGAATGTGTGCTCATAGTGGCCATCTCTGGGACAGTTTAAGCAACAAAATCAGTGACAGTGATGGATTATAACCTCTAGAATAAACATCCGTGAATCCATACTAATATAGTATACATAAATGATTAAATAAATCACTTTATTTGGGGATGGCTCTTCCTTACGGCAGAATCCCAATTAATAAGTAAAGGAATGATGGGGACAGAAAATCCTTTCCCGAGCATACTGCTGCAGGCGAGAATCTCCAACGGATGTTACTATTTGCGAGCAAAAATATGATGAGAACTAGAATATGTGCACAGTCTCAAAGTGTCTCCCCACAAGATACTTCTTCTTGAGGCCGGGCGCGGTGGCTCACGCCTGTAATCCTAGCTCTCTGGGAGGCCGAGGTGGGCGGATAGTTCTGAGCTCGGGAGTTCGAGACCAGCCTGAGCAAGAGTGAGACCTCATCTCTACCAAAAATAGAAAGAAATTAATTG
>CAUYSK010010189.1:0-14784 GCA_963575035.1 Avahi laniger | reverse complement strand
CCCCCCCCCCCCCCCCCCCCCCCCCCCCCCCCCCCCCCCTGTCAGGAAAAGAGGCAGGTCTAACTTTGGATTGGGCAGGATCCCTTGGGCTGCAGGAGGCCCAAGCTGGACCTGAGAGGTGGGATGGGGCAGTGAGGAGAGGTGGGGTGATTCCTCCTTATCTCAAGCGACCCCCTCCTCCAGGAAGCCTCCCCTGCCCACTCACCTCTGGTCCTCAGAACTGGCTCCAAGAGCCTGTTTGGTGAATAAATTAATGGGCGAGTCCGCATAGAAGTGCTGGCTGGCAACTGACTCCCAGGCCAGGGCTGGAGGAGCCCAGCCCACCCTTCCAGACTGCCGGTTCCCCCATCTTGTGCATGGGAGGAGGGGCCACAGCTTTCATCAGCTTTGGCAGAGTCCAGCACCCAGTAGGGTTGCCAGAAACTCACGAAACCAAAGCCATCCCTTCTAGGGTTGCCATGGAACTGACAGAGTCTTTTTCCCTTCTCTGAGCCTCACCTTCCCTACCTGTAAAGTGGGGCTGCCAACTGGACCTAGCGCACTGGGCGAGCCAATGAGGTCATGACCATGAGACAGCATTTGCCAACGGGATCTGCCCCTTTAAAAGCCTGCCTTATAAGAGTCCCCAGATCCAGCAAAGAAACAAAAAACAAAAAAAAGAGAGAGAGGAAAAAAAGCCTACCTTAACACGCAAGTAACATTTCCCTTTTGAAACATTCAAACTGTATAGAAAGTACAGGGAGTAAAACCTAAAAGGGCCCCTTCCTCCTCCTGGATTCCCTCCCCGGCTACTGCCTTCGACAGATCAGCCAGTGGCTTCTAGTGTTTTTGAAACAATATGTATGATTTTTCTTTTAATATTTTATGTTCAAATATTATTTAAAAAATCATCCTAGCAGCTCAGTTATTGAAGCAAGCTTCCTGCCAAGCATGGCTGTGTCCTTGGAGGACTCAGCAGATGTCATTGTTATCTCTACTGGACGGATGAGGAAACCTGGGCTCTGAGTTCTTGCCTGTGGCCTTATCATTTACGTTCTAAATCAAGACCTGCTGCGAGGGAAAGGGCCGCTGTCATAATTATGCTGTGATGACAGAGACTGTCCTGGCCAAATCCCCTAGTTTGTTGAGACTTTTTCAAGTGATGGACCCATTTCCAAAGGGCCTAAGCAAAAAAGATAATCTGTCAACTTGTGAATGAGAAAGGCCAGGTCCTCGGGCATGGCTGGATGCAGGGATCCTACAGGGACCCAGAGACAGGTCAGAGACTGTGTCCCCCTGGGGGCAAGAGCACAGTCTCAGCGTGTGAGGGAAATGGTCCCCAGGCTGCAGGCTCTCACCCAGTGCCCCCTGGGCCTCATAGGAGAGCAGGAGGCCGTTTCTGTGCAGCAAAAAGTGGGCAGGCTCCTTTGTGACATTTTAGCCATACCCCCGTTGATGGTCGCCTCGGTGGTTTCCAGCTTCCATTATTAAAAATGCAGCAGTGATCCTACCTCCTTACTACTTGGTAGTCACCTGTATTCTCTTCAAAGGCTTAACGATGAAAGAGTTAGAGATGAGATGTAAAATTCACTCTGAATTCTTTTATGAAACATTAAAGAATTAAGCAAGTCAACAAAAACCACGGCGGCGAGCGTCGTGTCTGTAACTTGGCCTATGAGCAAGTGTTCAGCTGGGATTAGGCGCCTCCGCAAGGAATGGCGGGATCCAAGAGCGTGAGCATTTCCCCTGCTGCTGGGGGTTAGTGCCTGCCTCCTGACCTTGCCAGCACGGGCTGTTATGGGTCTACTTGGCTTTTGCCAACAGGCAAAATAAGAGTTTGTACATTTGCTGATTCCTGGTGAGGCTGAATCCCTTCCTGTGTTTCTTGGCCCACGTGTGAACGGCCTATCCACACCCCTTGCCCGTTTTCCTCCCGGGTTGTCTAGCTAGGTCGCAGGGGATCTGTGTGCACTCAGACTGTTACTCCTTTGCTATGCATGTTGCACCCTTTGGCTTCTGGGATGTCTCTTGTCCGTACCTAGTTCTGTCCTGTCTTTGGGCTGTACTGGCATCGCAGGCTGACCTCTGGAAGACCAGCTGGGTGAGGTGGGGAGGAGGTGGGGACAAGCCCAGCCTGCCTTGGGGGCGGGGCGCGGTGGGGGGAAGTGGCTCATGGTGCAAGTGCCGACACTTAAAGGCCAGGTGAGCTTTGGCCTGCTCTGGCCAGGTGGGAGGGCAGGACTTGAGTGAGGTGGGGTGGGCAGTGGTACACCCAGTCTCTCACCTGGTCCTGGCCACTTGCCGTTCTGGACTTGCTGGTCTTGCTACCTGGAACACCTTCCTCTGACATCGGAAGATCCACAGGACTCATTTCACAGATAAGTGACTGGGAGTTACTCAGCCCAAGCCCCGCAGCTGGTGAGCAGCCGACTGGGTAGAAGCAGCGTGTGCGGCGCCACCCCTCCGAGGAAGCTGCTGCCGGCCTCCCTCCGCACTCGGCAAACGCCCTGAACTGTGCTCCCAGGCCGGCCACCTGCCACACATCCCCTGCCCTGATGACAGGCTCTGCGGGCCTTGCTGGGGCCAGCAGGGGCTCAGGCCAGGGAGCATGTGCACGAAGTCAGTGAATGATCCCCTCTCCTCCGGCCCCCATGCATCCGCCACCCCTTCTCACTCTCAGCAGGTGACTGTGAAAACAGAAACCGCCAGGGTTCTCCACTCAGCTTTACCTGTGCGCTCACGGGCATCTGTGGCCCACTCTGCCCTCCGGGAACCGCCCATCCCCCCAGCTGAGAGCAGCCCTCACACGGGGCGGCCCCCCCTGCTGCCTCCTCCAGGTCACCGGCTCCCCTGCACACACGAGCATGCGCACGCACACTCACGAGTGCATACGCTGCATGTGCGCATACGCACGGTACCGGTGTGGGCATGATCACACGCCCGTGCGCACACATGTGCACATACATGCGTGCACACGTGCGCACACACGTGTTATTCCACGTTTTCATTCTTTAACCCTGCTTGCCCTCCACTTCCTGCCCCTTCCTCTACTCCTGTGGCAGCTCTCTCCGTCCCTCTCCGCGTGTGCTCCTGAACCCTCCCCTCCAAACAGGCTTCGCCCCACACTCCATGACCTTTTGTAAAGGGCACCGTGACCTATGTGTTGTCAAATCCGCATTTGTCCCAGCTGAGCACTCCTTCAACCTTGGGACGCCGTGGCTTCCAGGAACCCTGTGCCCTTTTGACCTTCGAGGTCCTCACCTCAGAGCACGTCAGATGCTTCTTGGCTCTCCCCAAACCCTGCGCTTCAGCTTCCCCAGATACCTGGGAGGCATCCCGGCCTCTCCTGTTCACACCCACACCCTGGTCAGAGGGGGCCCCTTGCTGCCCCTGGGCCCTTGTCCCAAGGACGAGGGAGCGTTCAGTTGGGACAATGTGGACTTGGCCACTCTCAGGCCTCCCCTGTCCCTTGCAGTTCTTCTCAGCAGCCAGAGGCAGCCCAGATAAAGCAGAGGCGACCACACAGCTCCTCTGGTGAGAGCCCGCCGCTGCCTGGGTCCGCCCTCCGTACCTGCAGCCCACGTCTCTCTGCCCTGACTGTGCTGGGCGCACCCAGACCCTGCCCTTGTGGGAGAAGCTCCCCCAGAGGGAGGGCTGGCGGAAGGAGGTTGTGCTTAGGCTTGGGTCCCAGCAGGAGCATGACAGAGTCCAAGGTCAAATCCCATCCCAAGATGGCAAGATCCCCTGGCCACCCCCAACCTCGGAGCCTCCTAGATGTCTCTAGAAATCATGCTCCACCCACTCCCCTTTGTCAAGGATCCTGCCCCTTCATGGCTGTTCACACTGTCCCCGAGGCAGCTTCAGAGCAGCAACACGGCCTGTGAAGCCGTGGTGGAGGGGCATGACCAGCCCTGGCACTGCTGCCCCTGGGCACAGACCCTGCCACTGCCCCTGGAGGCCACACTCATGCCCGGCATAGGGGACAGCTTTCACCCGCAAGAGACTCCACAGCAGAAAGGATGACTGTGACCCAAAGCGGCGGGTACCCTGGGGATGGAGCTAAAAGTGACCTTGGGAGGAAAAGACGAGCTGCTGAGGTGCAAGGCAAGAGAGTGTCACAACATCAGCCACCACTGGCAGCACGGGAAAGACCCACACGGACTGGAGGACTGGCACACAGGACTTCAGGTTGACCAGGTGTTATTTTTTAAACTGGGTCGTGGCTCCCAGGCATTCATGGTTATTTTTGTATGTAAGCCTGAAATAACTCACTAACTAAATAACTTCCAACCCCCTCCGTCCCCACCTGCTGCTCCTTAGGAGAATGTCCAAGCTTCTCAGCGGCATTCGAGGCCCTGTGGGACCTGGCCCTGCCACATGACCTCGCAGACTATCTCTGCCACGCTCCCGACCTTCGCTCCAGCTGTGCCCTCTGCCAGAAGTGCCTCCGCCCACACCCCACCCTGGTCTTTCTGGCTACGTCCATGTCCACAGGCAGCTTCTAAGCAGTGGAGAAACAGGAGCAGACCTGACTGTTAGCAAGAGGCCTCTGGGATCGCCAGCCAGGAGGGCAAAGCCGGGGGGAAGGAAGGCGCCTGCCTTACGGCCAAATGCACACCGTGGCATCTCCGGAGGCCCTTTCACCTTTAGCCCACAGGTAACCATGGAGACGGACCAGTCTCAGCTCCAGCCCTCAGAACTGAATGGGGGAAGAGGGGAGGCCAGCCTTGAGCCACAGGAAGCCCACCTGGGATGTCCTTTCCTAGGATGCCACCTGGGGCCTGGGAGCTCCCACAGGCTGAATGTTGACTCCAGGACCTTTGCTCCCCCACCCTCTTCTCAGGGATGTCCAAAACCGGAAAGCTGGGTGAAATCCTAAGGGAACTGAAGCCTAGAGTGGGGAGGAGACTCATGGAAAGCCGAAGCAAAGGCAGGCTCAGATTCCGAGCCTAGCACCCTCTGTATCCTTGACCCCAGGCTGATGACCTGGTTTCTGTAAATATGCTAGTTCCAGGGACCTCCATGGCCTTCAAATCCCCTGCTCTGAAGTGGGGCGGGGCTGCTGGGTCTCACCATGCCCCCTTGAGGGTACACTTACGGCAGCTTGGGTCAGGGTGTGCATGAATGCCTGCCTGCCCTGAGGTGGCCAGCTCTGTCCCTTCTCTGTGCTTCAGAGCCTTGTCTACCTCCTGGGGCTGCCCACCCAGCCTCTCAGGGCACAGTTCTGCAGCAGGACTAGCTTGTGTGTGCACGTGTGTGTGCCTGGGACCGGACACTCACCGGGCTGGGGGCAGGGGCCTGTCTGGGTCAGTTCAGAAGGTGCAGGTGAGACTTTGACCCAGACAGGTCCCCCAACCCCAGCCCCGACTGGCTGGGGGTGAGGGCATAGAGGAGCCAGGGTGGGGCTGAGTGTGCAGAGGTGTGCACCCTGGGCCAGGCCCCCTCCCACCTGGGCAGAGGCAGGGGGACATGTTTGGATGGAGGCTGCAGCCTCTCCCTGGGTGAGATAGTTCTGGAAGTTGGAGACAGCGTTTAGGGGAGGGAACCAGAAACAGCCTCCGCATGGACTATGGGGAGTTCCACCCAGAGACCGTGCATGGCTGCCTGGCCTCAGAGAATGGGGGGGCTCCAGGTAGAAGGGCCCATCTGGGAGGATGGGTGGGGCCTTGGCTGGGCAGTCATTGCCCCTCTCTGGCTCTCAGTGTCAACATCTGTAAAATGGGCCTGGAACTCCCAGCCACTGGGTATGATTGCATAAATTAATGCTCTGGGAATGGACACCAGACAGACTGATTCCAGGCTCCTGAGCCCCCCGGTAATGAAGCCAAACCTTGGGCCCCTCGTGAGGCAGCTGAGCCCAATCCAGAAGCTCCAATCTACCACCGATGTCTGCAGGACATCGGGGGCAGCCCCTGGCTTCCTTCCTGGCAGCTCCTTACTTGGAGGCCACTTCCCCGAGTGCTGATTTCTTGGCAGATGCACTGGGTCATAAGTCCCACGGCTAGTGGTGGTTGTAAAAAGAAGTAAATCATATGTGTTTAGACAGAGAAGGGCAAAGTGGACGTTCATAAATAGCTGTCTAGGCCAGTGTGGTGGCCCACGCCTGTAATCCCAGCACTTTGGGAGGCCCACTCAGGAGGATTGCTTGAGGCCAAGAGTTGGAGACCAGTCTGGGCAACATAGCAAGACCCTATCTCCACAAAAAAGACAAAAATTACCCAGGTGTGATGGTGTTGGCCTGTAGTCCCAGCTACTTGGGAGGCTGTGGCCAGAGGATCCCCTGAGCCCAGGAGTTTGAGGCTGCCGTGAGCTATGATGATGCCACTGCACTCTAGTCTGGGCAACAGAGCGACACCTAGTCTCAAAAAAAGAAAAACATAGCTGTCTTCATCCATCCATCTCTTGGGAGGGTCAGCTTGGAGCAGGGGCTCCGCGAGGGTCGGGCAGACAGCGGTGGGAGACCTTAGGAATTGCAGCTCCTGCCCCCTGACCCTCCCACATGCAGATGGGAAAACAGGCCTGAGGTTTTTCCCAAGGTCACGGAAGGTTAGGGCAGAGGGGACCTGGACCGCGACTCGTGTGGCCACAAGTTAAGTTACGCGCGGTGGAAACCGGGGCTCCTCTGTGCGCAACCAGACTCCCCCTGAGCGGCGGTACCGCGAGCGCGGACTCACGCGACCCCCCTCCCGGCCCGGGCCTCCCGGAGCACCGAGCCCGAAAGCGCCCGAGCGCGGAGCCCGAAGCCCGGAGCCTTTCCTCACCCAAAGCTTGGGTTCCGGGAGCCCCGCCCCGCCCCGCCCCGCCCCGCCCCGACCCCTCCGAGATCGGCCCCGCCCGTCGCGGCCCCGCCCCTCCTCGGCGGTCCTCCCGCCTCGCTCTCCCTCAAGTTTCTCCGAAGTTTTCCGCGGGTCCGGCTGCGCACCCCGCCCGCCGGCCGGTGACGTAACAATGGTGCAGCGCGGCGACCAATGGGCGGTGGCGGGGGCCGGCGGCGCGGGCCAATGGCGGATGCGGACCGTCCCGCTGTCCTGCCCGGCCCGGGCCGCACTGCGCCGCCCGCTGCCCGCCGCCCGCCGCCGGCCCCGGCACCGCCGCCCAGCGACCCGGCCGCGGCGGCTCAAAGCGCGGCTGCGGCGGGCGCGGGCGGCGGCGGCTCCCCCGTCCGTCCGTCGTGGGACCTTCGCTTGCGGGGAAGGTGCGTGCTCCAGCCCGCGGCCCCGCTGCCCCCACGGTGAGCCCCCTTCCCCCGCCGCTCGCCACGCGGCCCCCGCTGGCGCCGCCCCCTTGCCCCTCGGCGCGCGCCCCCGCAGGTGCGACGCTCAGGCCACCAACCGCAGACACCCGGGCTCGCCCCCGCGACCGGTCGCGGCTCGAGGTCGGGCTGTGCCCGCCGGGAGGGGACGCGGAGGAGCTGACACGCGGCGCGGCGCGGCGCTGCCCTGTGTGGCCCAACCCCCCGTTCACGGAGCCGCGGCTGTGACTCTGCCCAGTGACGTGGGGCGGCCGAACTTTACGTAACCCTCCCGGCGCCCCACGGGACCCACGCAGGGTGCACCTGGGGCGCGGAGCCCAGGCTGGGGGAAGGGGCCCAGTCACGGTGTTGCCCCCAAAGGGCGCTGAGGCTGCAGCCCACCCCCACCGTGCCCATGTCTGTAACTCATTTACAGTCGCTAACAGTCACCCAGTGTGTGTGGACGCGGCCTGTCCGCTGTCCCAGGCCCTTTGAGACCAAGGGCTTACCCTTGAGAGAACGCAGTAGGGAGCTTGGGCCGGAGCTGGGGTCAGAAGCCTGGGCTCCGGCTGGGACTGGGGGCTCAGAGGACAGGGTCAGGGCTCAAGCTGGGCTCCCTGTGGTGGGGCCACGATGGCTTGGGTGTCCCCGCTACATCTGGAATGGGCCCCAAATGGGACGCAGGAGACCTGGGTTCTAGGCCCAGCTCTGCTGTAACTTGATGACTGTCCTTGGACAAGCTTGTCCCCTGCTGGAAAACGGGATGGCAGCGCCCGCTTCCTCAGGTAGTTGGGGGGCTCAAGAGAGGCAGCAGACTTGTGGGGGACTGCGAGCTGTAGAGCCCCGTGCGCGCCAGCCCCTAGGCTGACTTCACCCTCCTGCCTCCTCCCAGGAGCTAGGGGTGCTGACATGCAGCAAACATGTTTGTGGATGGAGGGCTGGAGCCACTCCCCGGGCCGCCCCTGCCGGAGCACACTGCCAGAGGTCGTCCACACCACGCCCCTTTCTTACAGATGAGGAAGACGAGGCTCCTCGAGGAAACGCGATAGACCCACAGCCACAGAACTCGGTGGGTGGTCGAGGTGCAGGAATCAGGTAGGTCTGAGTCTAGATAGATCACGCCTCTGGCCCCCGCAGTGGTGAGGGGTCATCAGAGGTCAGGGTCAGGGTCGAGGAGTGGGAACTTGGGCTGGAGAATGGATTTGGCTCAGCTTGAGATGTGGGCCCCAGCTTTCCTACCCTCCGCCTGGACTTTATTTGGGGTTGGAGAGGCCTCGTCCAGTTGGGAGCAGAAGCTCTTCCGCGGGTGCCTGGCTGGAGCGGGGTAGGGGAGGGAAGGACATCAGGGCAGTTTCAGGGAGGGGGATCAGGTGCAGCTAGATCAGGGATGGCGGCGGTGATCCTGGGCGTAGGAGAAGATGGAGCTGTGGGTGACTGGAAGGGCCTGGGCGAGGCTGGAGGGAGCTACGAGGGTCCCAGTCAGAGGGGACCCGGTGGGGCCATGTGAGGGGTGGATGGGCGGCCCCTCTCCCGCGCCCACTGCCCAGGTCGAGGGGGCGTGGCCAAAGCCCGCGGCCCGCCCCTCACCGAGGCCCCCTCCCGCAGGTGTGCCGTCGCGGGGCCCATGCCCTGAGGCCGGGAGGAGCCCCGCCGCCAGCATGCCGTGGGACGCGCGGCGGCCCGGGGGCGGCGCGGACGGCGGGCCCGAGGGCTCGGGCGCAGCGCGCTCGCGGTCACAGAAGCAGTGCCGCAAGTCGTCGTTCGCCTTCTACCAGGCGGTGCGCGACCTGCTGCCGGTGTGGCTGCTGGAGGACATGCGCGCCAGCGAGGCCTTCCACTGGGACGAGCGCGGGCGCGCCGCCGCCTACTCGCCGTCTGAGGCGCTGCTCTACGCGCTCGTGCATGATCACCAGGCGTACGCGCACTACCTGCTGGCCACGTTCCCGCGACGCGCGCTCGCGCCGCCCAGCGCGGGCTTCCGCTGCTGCGCGGCGCCGGGGCCGCACGTGGCGCTGGCTGTGCGCTACAACCGCGTGGGCATCCTGCGCCGCATCCTGCGCACCGTGCGCGACTTCCCGGCCGAGGAGCGCGCGCGCGTGCTCGACAGGCGCGGCTGCAGCCGCGTTGAGGGCGGTGGCACATCGCTGCACGTGGCCTGCGAGCTGGCACGTCCCGAGTGCCTCTTCCTGCTGCTCGGCCACGGCGCCTCGCCTGGCCTGCGTGACGGTGGCGGCCTCACGCCGCTCGAGCTGCTGCTGCGCCAGCTGGGTCGCGATGCCGGGGCCACCCCTGCCGGCACCTCCGCTGCCACCGGGACCCCAGCCACTTCGCCCGGGGAGCCGCGCCAGCGACGCTTGCTGCTTCTCGACCTGCTGGCGCTGTACACCCCTGCGGGCGTCGCCGGCCCGGCTCGCCGTGAGCTGCTGGGCGACCGGCCGCGCTGGCAACGGCTACTGGGCGAGGACAAGTTCCAGTGGCTGGCGGGCCTGGCGCCGCCGTCGCTCTTCGCGCGTGCCATGCAGGTGCTGGTCACCGCCATTTCGCCCGGCCGCTTCCCTGAGGCCCTGGACGAGCTGCCGCTGCCTCCCTTCCTGCAGCCGTTGGACCTCACGGGCAAGGGCTAGACCCGGGGGCACCCTAGGCACTGGATTTTGGGACAGAACTATTTTTCAGAACGTTGTACCGGGCACTTTACATATATTGATCCCTGTACAGCAGAATCTCTGCCTCATCTGTCGCCTGCATTGGGGGCTGGGCCTGGTGGTCAGGTGGGCTCCATGCCGTAGGTTTTCGGGGCCAAGCCCCCGGCTCACTTCCCAGCTCCGGAAAGTGATGAGGACCAGCCTCCCACCTTGATGTAGAACCTCGGGGAAGGCGTCCCCGGGGAGGTGACAGCTGAACAGATCAGCAGTTGTGCAGGTGCAAGGGGACAGCATGTGCAAAGGCCTGGAGGCCAAGAGGACATGCCCGGCGAGGTTCTGACGGGCGTCGTGCTCAGTCAGCATTTAGGGCCTTGTAAACTCCAGGAGGGGCTTGGACTTGATTCTCTGGGCCCGGGAGGGCTGGGCAGGCCTGCTGGGGTTGGGGAGAGGCATGACCCAAGCTGTACCTTCTTGGGCCCCCACCCCAAACTGGCCACCAGCTTACTCCTTGGGTATTACTGTAGCTCCCAGCCACTCTCTCTGACACCAGTCCACCCTGGATTTGTCGCTGTCACCCCTTTTTATCCCCCTCACCCGACCCCAGCAGACACCAGGTCCTGAGGCTCCTGCCTCTCTCCCCTTTGCTGTTGCAGTGGTTGCAGCCCCGGCCCCTGCCTGCTGCCTGCATGCCCCTCAGTGGGGTTACATGTGCCTTCCAGGTCCACCCTCTGTCCAGCCCCAGAGCTGGGTGGGCTCCCTGGCTGGCCTACAGTGGGTGCTAGGTGGTGCCCATGGGTGACTGTGGGGTGGCTGTGTCCCCCTGTGGGCAGGCTTCTTGCCCCAGCCTGGAGAGCTGTTTTCTTCAGGAAGGTTCTGAATATAGAGACTTGTTAATGAACACACCATGATCCTTCAGGACAAAGGGGCTGAGACATGGTCCATGCCCAGAGGAGCCTGGGACCAGGGAGGGTGGCCAGGCTGCACTGCCTGGGAATTCTGCTGGGTGGTGAAATTCAACCTGCACCAGCGTGGGCTGGAGGCCGTGATGTCCTGCCAGGAGCAGAGGGCTAAAGGTCTGCTGATGAAGAGTGACGAGCCTGAGCCAGGCGTGGTGGTATGCACCTGTAGTCTCAGCTACTCGGGAGGCTGAGGCGGGAGGACTGCTTCAGCCCAGGAGTTTGAGGCTGTGGTGAGCTATGATGGTGCTACCACACTTCAGCCTGGGTGACAGAGTGAGACCCTGTCTTGAAAAAAAAAAAAAAGACTAGCCTGGCTGGGGGGCACCCCCTGCCCACCTCATCCCCAGCATCCCTTAGGGGAGCATGCCTGGAGGTGCAAGGGTCCAGGGTGCTGGGCTACACAAGAGAGGATGGGGAAGGGGCCTGGACCTGCCATCCTCTTTCAGGGTGACCTTGGACAAGACTCTGCCCTGGACCTTAGTTTTCCCATTAAGGTTTTTCCTTTCAAGAAGTTTTGAACCATCTTCACGCACCCTACCCGCCCCGTAAGGAATGACTCCCTTTCTTGGGAAGTGCGGGGTGGGAGGGAGGGGAGGCTGAGGGTGCTCAGCGTCCTGACTGAGCCTAGGCTCCAGGCAGGAATGAGGGCTCTATTTCCCTCCTGCAGTGTGTCCTGGGCCAGTTAAATAGCCTCTCTGAGCCTTTGTACTTCGGGCAGTGGATACTAACATCTTTCTAAACCCCAGCCTAGGGGTGTCAGGGGCCTCTGTCCTCTAGTCTAGAAGATTCCATGTCCTCAGATCAGGGATATCATGGGGATGAGGGGCAGATTCCCTTCCTTCCTTTGGAGGAAATGAAAGTGGAGTGGCCTAGGGTGGCACAGTGGTTCCTGGGGGCTGGGGCTGGGGAGACACTGGGGAGCCTGCAGGGCCCCGATGCCGCAGTAGCTTCTGCCTAGAAATCCTGGGCACCTAGTGGGGGACCTTGGTGTGCAGATTTCCTCACATCTCCCCAGCCCCGACTGTTCTCTGTGGTGTTGGCACCCCCGGGCCCAAGGCCCAGAGTTGGGCCTCTCCACTTCCCTTCTAGATCTACAGTTGCCCCTTGGACAACAGCTCCGTTCAGCCCCCTAGACCAGGAGTTGGTCCAGGGGTGAGGGAGCTGCTTGCCCCTGGAGTTCCTTGCCTGGCCAGGCAGGCCCTAGAAGGGCACCCGACAGAGCCCACTGTCAGATGGTCAGGAAGAGACACCTGGGCTGGTCCTGAAGTGCAAGGCTGGGCCACTGGAAGAACTGTGGGCACCACAGCAGGAGGGCATCCTGGGCTGTTGGCCCCTGATGTCATTGGTTTGAGTGGGTGGGATGGAGCAGGGAGCGGGGGGATCGGAGGAAGCAGAGGCCCCGTGTGGCCAGAGGTCAGGCCAGTGTCCCACAACACTACGGCAGCAGAGCAATGCCGGGTTTCTGGCACAGCTTCCACTGTGTGTCTGTGACGCTTGGCTTGGCACCCCCACCCCGCATTGGGAGCAGAGGGCCTAGAGGAAGGCGCAGGGCAGATAAGCAGAGCCTTGGTTATCTGGTGGCTGCTGCTGGCTGGAGGGAGGAAGGGAAGTAGGGTGGGACCCTGTGTCAGGCTTATCAGTCCCCTCGGCCCTGTGGCCCCAGGAAGGGCAGTGAGGACCATGGTGTGGCCCCAGTCATCGTTATCGCCCTGGCCGTGAGCTTGCGGGACACAGGGCAGACCCAGTGCAGGTGTCCCTTGGCAGACAGCAACTCAACTCTCAGCTGTTGGCAGGTGGCCTTAACAGCTTCCCAAAGGCAACCACTCTACCCAGAACATTAAGAACAAGACTCATTTTTCTCTGGGGTGAAGCACGCTGGTTCACTTGTTCGGTCCATTAATTCTACCAGTTAGTTTCTGAAGAAAACCTGGCTGTGGCCAGTTCTGCCCCTTCCCCCACATCCACCTGGGTGCCCAGTGTTCCTAAGGGCCCTGAGCCCTAACCCCCATTAGGAGTTCAGAGGCCAGAATCTCTGTACCCCTGTTAGAGAGGACAGTGAAGGCTGAGCCACACTTGGGCCCACCAAGAACCAGCACTGAGAAACTGTACTCACCTCCCAAGGTCTCGTGCTGAAATCTGAAAGGGACCTGGTAGGAGAGTCTGTGCTGTCGGGTGACCTGGGCAAGGTGGCCATGAGGGCGGGGGACCGAGGCCTGCCTGCTCCTTTGGCCTTGGTGACATGATCCTGACGAGTGCTTCTGCCTGGGGCTTCGCATACCACCTTCACCCGGGATTTTCCTTCTTCCCAATTTCTTCGACAACTTTAAAATACTGTGTTAAGAGCAGTGAACTGAGTTACCTCAAACCCTGCTCAGAGCAGGCGGCTTCCTGGAAGTCGGGAAGGTGGGAAAGCTCAGCTGCAGACCACTCCACGCCTGAGCTCATTTCAAGGGAAGTCGCTGGCACTGGAACCCTGCCCCTCTGCAGAGCTGGTTCTGCCCCACACTTTAAAACTGAGGTATAACTTGCCTAACAAAATACACAGGCTTTAAGTGCGCACTCTGATGACTGAACGACAAATGTCTACACATGCGTAACCGCCACCCCAATCAAGATAGGGACCGATTTCTATTTGAAAAGAATTTCCTTGTTTGTAAGATTCATGCTCACTGTAGAACACTTGGATTGTGCAGAGAAGTCCGGGGCAGGGTGTGGTAGGGCCCTGCCGTGGAACATCGACTGTCCTGTGACCCCTCCTCATGTGGCTTCTTGAGGCAGGGCCATAAACACTCACGAACAAAGGGGCCGGCTAACTTCTCTATCCACATACAACCACTGCTACTAGCATTTTGGTGTATTTTTCTTCCGTCTTTTTTCCATGCACATATGTAAGTTTTTTTCTATGTATATTTTTACACATGAAATTAGATCATTTACACAGTTTAGTATTTTTAAACTTACTATAAGCATTTCTGCATATTGTAAACCACTTCTGTAAATATGATTTTTAACAAGTCTTTGGTGTTTGGTTTGTGATATTTGACTCAACTAGTGTTGATAACATAAAAAGACTTAATGTTAGTAGCTGGGTGTGGTGGTGCATGCTGTAGTCTGAGCTCCTCCAGAGGCTGAGGTAGGAGGATCGCTTGAGCCCAAGAGTTATAGGCTGTAGTACACTATAATCGTGCCTGTGAATGGCCACTGCACTCCAGATTGGGCAACACAGCAAGACCCTGTCTCAAAAAAAAAAAAAGATCCTCATGTGCTCTCTTGCCTTGCCACTGTCTGCCATGGGACGGCGCAGCACGAAGGCCCTTGTCAGGTGTGGGCCCCTCAACCTTGGATTTCCCAGCTTCCAGAACCGTAAGAAATAAATTTCTTTTCTTTATATAAAAAAAAGAAAAAAGTTAATGTTAGAGACAACTGAATTTTTAAAATGGAAATTTTAGGCCGGGCGCGGTGGCTCACGCCTGTAATCCTAGCACTCTGGGAGGCCAAGGCGGGCGGATTGTTCGAGCTCAGGAGTTTGACACCAGCCTGAGCAAGAGCGAGACCCCGTCTTTACCAAAAATAGAAAGAAATTAATTGTACAGCTAAAAATATATAGAAAAAATTAGCCGGGCATGGTGGCGCATGCCTGTAGTCCCAGCTACTTGGCTCAAAATTCAAAAGGCACAAAAAGGCATATACTACAGGTAACCACTGTGACCAGCGTCTTGTGACAAGTAGAGAACTTGTTTCTTTCTGCCCCTCCTGGAATTATGAAAAATTTCAAACCTACCAAAAGTTGTTTTTTTTTTTTTGAGACAGTCTTGCTGTGTTGCCCGGGCTAGAGTGCCGTGGCGTCAGCCTAGCTCACAGCAACCTCAAACTCCTGGGCTCAGGCGATCCTCCTGCCTCAGCCTCCCAAGTAGCTGGGACTACAGGCATGCGCCCATGCCCGGCTTATGTTTTTCTATATATTTTTAGTTGT
>CAUYSK010010187.1:0-33679 GCA_963575035.1 Avahi laniger | reverse complement strand
CCTAAAAATCAAATGCAGTTCTGCCACATACAAATAGCCATTACTGATATTTTGGTATATATTATTTCGGACTTTTTTTGTACATATAATTTACAATTCAGATACATACTTAAAAAGAAAGTGATAAATACTTGAGATGATGGATATTCAAATTACCCTGATTGGATTATTACACATTGTAGGCTTCTATCAAAATATCACATGTACCCTGTAAATATGTACAACTATTATGTATCCAAAATAACTAAAAATAAAAATTAAAAAAAATAAGGATGTGGCCGGGTGTGGTGGCTCACGCCTGTAATCCTAGCACTCTGGGAGGCCAAGGCGGGTGGATTGTTTGAGCTCAGGAGTTCAAAACCAGCCTGAGCAAGAGTGAGACCCCGTCTCTACTAAAAATAGAAAGAAATTAATCGGAAAACTAAAAATATATAGAAAAAATTAGCCGGGCATGGTGGCACATGCCTGTATTCCCAGCTACTCGGGAGGCTGAGGCAGAAGGATCGCTTGAGCCCAGGAGTTTGAGGTTGCTGTGAGCTAAGATGACGCCATGGCACTCTAGCCCAGGCAACTCAGTGAGACTCTGTCTCAAAAAAGAAAAAAAAAAAATAAGGATGCAACCATACTATTCTCTGTGGTTCTTAATTTTGTACATTAACACCTGGGAAGTTTTCTTTTTTTTCCAGAATTCAATGCTAAAAAAACAAACAAACAAACAAAAAACTCAAGTCAATGTGCAGGTCTCACACCCTTGTATCATAATAATCTAAGAGGTCTAGATAAATCTTTTAACAAAAACTCCAGGTAATACGATCAACCTCAACTACAATTCTTTATGTCTGCATATTATTTAAAAACAAGCAATATCTGTATTCATTTGCTTCTTCTTGCAGGTTAAGTTATCCCAAGTGAGTCCAATTAAGGAAATCTCATGTGTGTCTCCTTAAACTGTGACCAGAAATATCCAAGAAGGTTCTACGGCATCTTGGAGCTCTCTTCCTTGACTTGATTGTATTTGAAGTTTTGCCACAATGAAAAATTAAGACCTGTGTCTTGGGGCAGAGCTGCAGAGCTACATCATGACTCTTGGGTTTCATTTAAGACAAGGAGGCCATTGTGGAAATCAACGCATGCCTGCCCCTACTCATTAATTAAGCAGACAGCTGGGAGTGGATGGGGGCCAAAGCCTGGAACTTGCCCCTCCTCCTCATACTCCTATCTCAGGAGAGGTGTATTTTGCTGATGTGGTCTTCACGGCTGAGATTCCTGAACCTTTGCCCAGAGGATTTCAGAAGGCAGCCTTTAGAAGCGTGTTCTAAGGTAGGATTTATTTAATTTCTTTTGAACTGGTGAGCACTGTACTGAGAAGTAGAGTTAGACTATTTCTAACCTCAGGGGAAATGAGAGTCAATCTCATACTGTCCCAGTTGATAGCAAACACTGATATCAACTTTCAAGGAAGGAAACCAAATGTAAATGGCAATAATGTAGCAAATTGCCTCACTTTAAAAACATGTAGGTAACTGCGGCTCCTTTCTTACCAAAAAATTTTTTCCTCTCTTTAAAGTCAGCTATTGTTTCAAAGGCTGTTTGCTGAGTAGTTTTTTGGTTAATATGAGAGACTAAGACAGTGATGGGGGAAAAAAATCAAGCTGCAGTTTGAATAGCCAAGTCTCATTGTTGATTGCTAGGAATAACTATGGCATGCAGTTTCCTTAAAGTAGGAGTTTCTAATCTCTTGATATTAAGTGAAGTCTTTGGTCATCAGAAAAGAGGAGTGTATGTGTGTGCCTGTGTGTGTATATGCGGACTGGGGACATTGCAGCAGCTCTAGAGGTAGGGGAGGAGAAAGAGCACTATCAAAAGCGGTAGATACTATAAAGAGCGAACAGCCATATCTTGTCTAGGACCCCCCCACCTCCTTAACTTCGTTATTCTCCATTTCAGGTCCCTGTGTGCTTCTGTCGGGGACTTAACACAGTATTTTGTTATTACATTAATTATGTTTATTAGTTTAATTTATTATACTCATTATATTCTATTTATTTTTCTCTTATTCTGCTTCTAAAAATATGTTTCCAGAAGATAAGGACTTGTCTTTATTCACCACTGAATTTCCAGCCCCTAATAGGTGCTCAGTTTGATGCATGAATTGAAGGATTGAATACACTAAGCACTTCACATACATTACGTCTCAATAACCTGAGTTCTAGAATGATTTGGATTAGAAATAGGCTTTTTTAAAACCTGAGATATATGTATATACATGTTTTAATGTTATATATATTTAAAGATAACTTAAGGGTGACTAGTTTAAATTCAAGAGTTTAGGGTATGACATTTGGAATATGATCACCATATTGTTAAGTATGTGCCACCGTTCCATTACTTTTATGAAGACTCCATTCATTTGTCTGATAAATGAACTAGGAGTTCAAAAAAGTCTATCAAGTTTGCATTCAATCTATTTCAGGACTTAGTCTCCGCAGCCTGACCACAAATGTTTAGAGTTGTCTGTCGTCGTCAGCCTTCGTTGTCCTAAGTCTAGTCCAGAGCTACTTACCTCATCCTAGGCAGAGTCCCAAAATTACAGTGCTCCAGAGTGCACACCAGGAGCCACGTAGCCCACCTTAGCCTATTCCTGCTTCCTAAATGTAGCACCCGGGAGCTTTAGAGCTTGGATACTTTTCTTAAGAAAGATGTATCGAGGGTCAGAGAAGCTGATGGGGTGTTTTTGGATTACAATTGGTTCATAAATTTTAATCTCTTTCTCTACAAAACCTCTCAAAGGAAATCTATAGGTTTTACCGTCTATGATTTTTATCCTTTGCTTAGTTTTGTCTTTTATAAAATATGCCCCTTTTAAAAAATTGTATAAAATGACAAATTTGCATCCTCGCTTTAGTACCCTGTGAAAATAGAATCCTTACTAGTAGGATAGTGGGTGCATGCAAGATTACAATCTCCTCTGTAAGTTATGGTGTCTGAAAGAGGGAAAGGAATTGTAAATAGTATACACTAATAATCATTTTTCAAGAGATTTAGAAGTAGAAAGTTTTCATGTTTACAAGCTTTTATTTTTGTCTCCTTTCTTAGATCTTAATTGTTTCTAAAATTCAGATTCTAATTTATTTGGTGCCTACTGAGAGAGAACATGTTATATCTATTATATTAGGGGAAAAAAAAGATAATACCAGAGACAGGAGCTGCTGCATTAAAAGTGAAACATCCAGATACGTATACTCACACTTGGTTGGTGTAGGAGTGACTCAGGGAAACTCTTGAAGCAATTAATCATAATAGACAGCAAGAGCTGTTCATAGATTTTTGACCTGGTAATTTCACTTTTTATTGCAGTGTTTATGTTTGGAAAAAAACCAAAATGTCCAACAGGAGAATATCAGTTATATAGTCATATAAATTATATATTATTATATATATGAAATATTATATATAAAAATATATAGAAATTATATATTTCCTGTTGGAGGAAATGTTATATAGGTATTCTATTTATGAAGATCAGGCATAGGGAAAGCTTATTAATATAAATGAAGAAGCAAAATACAAAGTTATATCACTGTCATTCTACCTGTGGAAAAATGTGAATATATTTAGTTGCAAACTGGAAGGAAATACTTGTTTTAGGATGGTAGAATTAAACATGGTTTCCTTTTTTTAATGTTTTTTTTTCCTTGTAATAAAATGGAAAATCTAAAAGTTCATATCCTAGAAGGTCATGTGGTTTCTAGGAAATGACTACACAACCTACACTGATACTATGAAACTGACAAAAGCCTTAACTAAACACTAGAAATGCAATACCAAACGCCTGTTGGTTACACAAAATATTCTATCGTTTAACTTCATTTGTTGTACAACTGCAAAGGTTTGTGATCCAGTTTTTGTGACCCTCATGGTGTATATCCACTGTTTTCAAAAGCTGTTCAGAAATATTTGGAATTACATTTAGCATTGTTCAAGGTGTATCCAACAACACTGTGAGGAAAATGAAAGCCCAGGTCACACAAACTAGTGAGGGGCACTGCATTCAGGAGTATGATATTCACCCTTTATTGGCCAACTCAAGGGAGAGAAGCTGATCTGAGGAACCCTGGCCAGTATCACTGCTGGGGCTGCCCTGGCAAAACAGGGCCCTGAGACAGAAAGGTGGAATCTCTGGGATACAGAGGAATGCTGAGTAAGTAGGAAGGAAATGAGCCAGGAAATGAACTAGCAAGTCTGAGACGAAAGCCATATCAGCCGTATCTTGTTTGTAAGGGACAAAAATCACGATTTGGAGTATATTAAGCATAAAGAGAGTGTATCGTCTTATCTAATTATGAAGTGCCTAACTTCTAGGAACTCAAATTACTTCAGGATTTTTTTCTCTCTGTTTGTCTTCATCCATCTTTCAGATCTGTTTCTTTGTGTGTCTTGGCCGGCCTCTCTATTTTAATTGGCCTTCCTCCAGGGGCAGGCTTTGCTATGCACTGCCCCAAGTTTGTGTCGTCCATCTTAGAGATCACTAAGAATAAGAAATGCTCTTTCTCAGTGTCCATACTGAAAATGTCAGAGGAGAACTCTGGTTAGATTTGAGACGTGTCTTGGGTGCATCACTTTTTGACAAGGGGCATAAAATACCGTGATTGGCCAGGTCTGGGTCACAAGCCCATTCCATTTGTCCTGAAGATGAGACGTCATCCTTGTCAGCCCTAGTACAACCACCTGAAATGGGGAATGGGCAATTTCCCAAAGGAAGAAGGGTACTTTTATTAGGGAAAGGGATACACATTACAGTATCTAGGCTGGAGAAAGCTAAAGCAAATAAGCCACATAAAAGAAGGAAAAAGAATATTCTGAGATGGAATATGTGCAGGTAGAATAGAGTGGATCCAGGCAAGCACTTGGCAATCATCTGTTACAGCATTCGGACTCTTCTAAATATCAATTGTCTTTCCCTTGGGAAACCTGGAGAAAGGCTTTCAAGTGGAAAGTTCCAGTGGGATGGGCCATCTCTATTTGAATTTTTTTTTTTTTTTTGAGATGGGGACTCGCTCTTTTGCCAGG
Organism: Avahi laniger; assembly: GCA_963575035.1. NCBI lineage: Eukaryota > Metazoa > Chordata > Mammalia > Primates > Indriidae > Avahi > Avahi laniger. Next base: position 28,609 of record CAUYSK010010187.1, on the reverse strand, counting down.
CTAAAGTGCAATGGTGGGATCATACTCGCTGCAGTCTCCAGTTCCTTGGCTTAAATGATCCTCCTGTCTCAGCCTCCTGAGTAGCTGGGACTACAGGCACATACTACCATGTTAAGCTGATTTTTATTTTTTGTAAAGACCAGGCCTCACTATGTTGCCTAAGCTTATCTCAAACTCCTGGCCTCAGCCTCCCAGAGTGCTGGGATTATAGGCATGAGCCACCGTGCCTATTTGAAAATCTTATCCTGGATTTTGTCTACTCTGGATTGGGATTTGTATAATTCCGATGCACTCATGTTTAAAAATAATTTTTGGAAAGCACAACCTATGGAGCTCAATTTGGCAGTAATGATAAACATTTTAATAGGCTTACTCATTGAAGAAACAATTCCAGTTCTGAGAATGTCCTAACCGAAATATGCGAAGATACGCACAAGTATGTTTGTTGCATCGTTGTTGTAAGATTGAAAAATTAAAGGTACTGTGTTTACCAGTAGAAAACTGGTTAAATATGGTTCATCTGTACAATAAACTACTAGACAGCCTTGAAAAAGAATGAAGTAAACACTATACATTTATGTGGAAAGAGTTTCAATAGAAATTAAATGAAGAATAGAAAATAGAGCAGTAGGTATAGTATGATCTCCTTTGTATGTGAAAATTATAGATGTGTGTCTGTATGTTTGTTCGTGAGTATATATACTATTTGTGAATAATGCTTGAAAGTATATGCATAGCTCCCTTTAGGGGAGTGGTTATTTGGTAGGGATGGGAATGGGAGATACTCTTTCTTCATATGCCCCGTATTATTTTAATTTTTTAATGATCATGCATTATTATAAGAGGGTTTTAAAAACTGTTTTTAGTCAAACAAATTTCAGAAGTAATGAATAACTGCTTAAACATTCCTTGGATACATTCTTTAAAAAAATTATTTTATGTATAGATACATCCTGATTTGAAAGTAAAAAAAAAATACACACCTATTAGTCCACATAAACTCAGGGGTAAAAATCAGCCACAACGATATATTACGGAAGACTGTATCTGGCTTGGGCAGATTTTTCTCCAAACTTTTAGTCCTCTCAGTTTCCTTAAGTAGCTCTGTGTGACTGGTTGAGATATCTTCCCAAAAGTGGTTATTTTGTCTATTTCATAAAATTCCAAATCCATGATTTCCTCCCTCTACTGAACTAGATTTTTATGGCAAAAGCTCCTAATGCTGCCAACACCCAAGTGCGTGCTAATACTCAGGACTGCTGTGTCTTAAAACGCCAGGGGGCTCCTCACGTGTTGTATGACATGTGTGAATGGTGGCTGGAGTTTTGTATACTTGGTGCCTGTGAGTTGTACTTGCAAGTGAATGTTCCTCGCTGAGAATGCTGTGCCCAGGATGCTGGCTACCAAAGGCAGGGCCGCCTTTCTGTCCCTGATGATAATACTTTTATTAAGAATCTCTCATATCATTAATGAAAAATTAGCCTGAAAATTAATAGAGTAATATTGTAAACACTGCCACTAGAAGTAACTGTCTTTTAATAAATATAGGACCTTTAATCATGGCCCCCCTATAATCATAGAATGTCAGGCTATAAAACAGAGTTCAGTGAGCAAACAGGATATGCTGGGAAAGACAAGCTATTTTTGTTTTTATTTTGAGTCTCCTGATTCTCAAAAACCTTCAGTTTTTTTTTCTCCCTTCCTGCCCTAGTGGCTCCTATGGCAACAGCAGCCTGCTAGGGCAGGGCAGTAGAGTGTGTCTCGGTCATTTGCAAGTTGAGTGTTTATAAGGTGGGAACTGTCTGTACTGCATTAGTCATTTGTATTTCGACATTTAAGTAGGTCAGTTGTCTCTCCTCTAATGAGGAGGTATTTGTTCTCTTAACATTCTAGTAAACTTGTTTATTCCCTTCCTCATGCAAGTGATACAGATGAATGTTTTGAAGGATTTCGATCCTCAGGAGGTGTATGGGCTGAAAAGAAACCTTGTGGATGGAAAAGAGGAACAGTTGGGAATAGCAAGAGTAGAAGAGAGCCAGGCAAGAGCTGTCAGTCTATGTAAGAATGTTAGTAATTCTGAAATGAATCAATAATGTAAAGACATTACTCGTTCAATATCAAATATCATTCAATAATGTACCAAGACAGCATTATCCACCCTCAATCATGTTCCGTATGAAAAAAAAATTGGTCGCTGTCCTTAATAAAGTTCTTCCCAGCAAGCTGTTACTGGGCCTTGACATCTTCATTAGTTGGTATTCTTGGGGTTAAGACACCAACAATCACTTTTTGAAAAGGCATAAATGTGACGATAGAAGTCACAGCTTATCCATTTTTGTGCCTCCTGTGCCAGCTCCAATGCCCAATAAATACTGAGTAAATGATATGGCCAACATTATCAGCTAAGAATAGTTCACCTTCAATATTTTTAGCAGATTAATTCTGGTTAATCATTTAGGCATTCAGTACACATTTTCTAATGAAGATAATAAAAAGAACTTTTATCATACATGTACTATAAACTAGGCAATGAACTGAGTATTGTATGTGCATTATCTCAATCCTTCCAACAACCCCATGATATAGGTACTGCTAATATTACCATTTTACAGATGAAGAAACTTAAAGATAGTAAATTGATTTCCCCATGCAAATGGCTGATAAATGACAAAGGCAAAACTTAATGGCATCTCTCTGATGTAAAAAGTATGTGCTTTAAATCCCAATGTTGTTGAGTGTTGGGAGACAATTTTCTGTGGTTATCTTGCAGTTTTTTTTTGTAATTTGTCAAAGAAAATGGGATGTTCTGTGCAGTTTTCCAGTTTGGATTTTGCGGATTGTATCCCTGAAGTATCATTTAATGCTTCTACCTTTCATCTGTATTTTATGAAAATTGGTAGTAGTATTTGAGAAGCTTGATCAGATTCTATTAATAGTTCAGGTTTTTTTTAAAGCAAATCTTCATAAGTGGTATTGTGTTCTTCCACATGCCACGAGACATTGTACCTGATTGTCTCTCTCTTCTATAATAATAGCAGGCATTGATATTCAATATCTGGAGTAACTAATTTTCTAGAGGTTGCAGAATAGTGATTTTCTACTATATTGATTGTACATGTAAATATAATTAATTGTGTGTGTAAACTTCCTATTAGGTAGAATATTTCTACAAAGAGAAACTTCCCCCTTCTCCATTATTTGGTTACCTAGCAGTACACTTTCTTTAGGAAAGGCAGGATGAATGCTTGATTTTTTCCCCCTTATAAACTTTCAGAATAATGAAATGGTTCCCAGTCATCTTCCATGTTTATCAATTGTTTTCATTATGATTTTGAACTCGAAGATTTAAATACACGTGATTTTTTCAATCATTGCATTTATTTTTGTTGATGACTAAATCATCTCACTTTTGATCTGTCGTAGCTGCTTCAAATTCATTCCTTGAGTCATTTGACACACCCTAAGTAGTCTGATAAGTAATTTACTGTCTAATATAGCAAGATGACCCAGATCTTTTTTTTTTATTTCCTGCCCAGACTTGAAATTGTTTATTTCTCCAAAGATCCCTGGTTCTTCTAATTGGAAAATGGTAATTGGAGACTCCTGGCTTTTATATTGGTAACTAATTGAAGGAAAAAAATCTCCTGCTTGGATTCAGCTTGTGGGTAGTCTGTTGGTGACCTTTGACCAGACTTACAGTAGTAGCAGTGAGAATTAAGAGAAAAGGATGGATGATAAAGATGGGTTTGGACCTGGTGACTACTTGGATATGTGGAAGGGAAAGAACATTTGATGTTTCAAGTGAGAAGATTCTTATTTTGTTTTGAAACTATAATTGCTTGAAATGATGTCTACTTAATATATTGCATATATTATTTAACAGTGAAAGAGAGGTAGTATTCCCTTTTATGGATGAAGAAATTGAGGCTCAGAGGAGAGGGCTATGGGTGAGTGAGTGTGAGAGTATCTCACTTCTGGAGAGGTCTTCTTGCTGCTCTCCTTTTCTTTCTTGCTCATGTGAGTTAGGATATTGGTTTGACCACTTTAAAGAATGAAAGTCACAGAGGCTTAATCGGATTAAAGTTTATTTCCCTCACAACGATAGGTAGATGGTCCTGGGTCTGCAGGCTATTTTATTCCATAAGGACATCTAGAGACCCAGGTTGTTTCTATTTTGTTGTTTCACCATTCCGTGGAGTTTTACCCTCATCCACATGTTTGATGTCTTACCAGCACCCATGGAAGGGGGAAAGGGAATGTAGGCCAACTGGCTAGCTTCAAAGTTAAGAAGTTGCACCCACTGCTTCTGTTCATATCCTACTGGCAAGTACTTAGTCACATGGTCAAGGCTAGGTGGAAGGAATGCTGGGCTATGTATCTCTAATTGAGCAGGGAAGTTATATTACAAAAATAAGGGTGAATGGATACTGGGATATTTAGCAGTCTTCCACTCTTCATACCTCATCTCTCTGGAAAACATACCTTAGTATTCTCTCTATTTAAGGGAGAAAAGGAGACTTTGTTGTACAAAAAGAAGAACTACATTGAACTTCGCAGGGAGGAAGTGTTAATAGTTGGAGCGTGGGTCTGACTGTGAACATCCCTGGGATGATATGTAAGTCTTAGGAACACACCTGGAGTTGGGAAGGTAGGGTAAGCCGGAGCAGTGCTGACAGTAAAATTTGGCTGCTTCACGAAGAACTGCCAAGAGCAAGATCTTTGCCTAAGCCCTGGTTTAATTTTAACTCTAAGCCTAAAAACTCATTCTGCCAAAAACATTTTTATTTCCTAAGATTATAAACATTTGACGTCAGTGCAAATATCCTTAATATGAAGGGATGAATGCATTTTTTACAAAAGGCATGCTTCAGAAAGCAAGTTCTTCTATTCCAATGTTTGCCAAGGTAAATAGTTCATTTATTAGAAATAAAGTGCCAATATATCTCCCCCTTTACTCAATTTAAGTGAAGTAAGCTAGAATTCTTTTGTTCTTGCCAGGACGTTGATATGTATTTTCAGCTGCTTGTCTGTGCTATTGGTATTTTGAGTGTGTATGACTCTTCAGACTTGTTTGTTCTTGCCAGTGAAGCTTGAAGCAAGCAAGCACGGTCACTGTAGTAATTTTTCACATATGGAGAGAACAAGAAACCTAGAGAACATTTTTATTTCCTGAGAACTTTATTTCTAGATCCTTTATTTTCTATGTGGATGAATGGTCTTTGTTGCCTTTAAGTCAAAAATAATCAAAGTAAAAAATTTTGTAAAGGATTTAAATACTATTGGAGTTGCCTTGTTAGCCTAGAGAGAGGCATGGGGAAGGAACACTGGCCTGCGTTTGATTCTGACTGCCACGTACCAACTGTGTGAATTTAGGTTAGTCACTTGATCTCTTTGAGGCTCACATTCCTTGTCTAAAAGAAGGAAAAATTATTTGTACTCTAATGGGTGGTTATTAGAATTAAATCACAGTAACAGTACTTACTAGCTATGTGGCTTTAATCAAGTTATGTAAGCTTTCTGTGCTTCAATTTCCTCATCTGTAAAATGGTGTAATAATGGTGCCACTATATAAGGTTTTTGTGAAGTAAAGTGATTAAAACAGTGCCTGGTACACAGTCGGCTCTATATAAATGTTAGCTGTTGTCCGCTGTTGCTATTCCATGAATATGTAATAGCCAGCAGTGTGCACAGGCCTTGATTGGGACATTGATAAGATAGGGAAGGGAGTCAGTCTTCAGCCTGGTTGTTCAGCGCAGGCTGGAACTCCTGTGGGCTCCCGCATTTGCAGGGCACAGTATGAGGGCTGCTCAGAGGCCAGAGCTACACTGCCCTTTTAAGACAACTGCTGGGGATGCATCCAGGAGAATCTAAAGCCACAAAGTTTTGCTGAAAAAGGAAAAAAAAAACCTCAGAATGAAAATATCTTCTTGGAGTGAAACAAATGTGTAAATGGGATAGATCCCAGAAATGGATTCTGGTGAAATCCATTCAGAGGTAAGTTTTATATCTCTTAAACATTTAAATTATTTTATTTTTTCCAGTTTTATTTATTACACTTCTTAGTAATGTGAGTGCCATCCTCCTCCTCATGTGCCTGACTTGTTTTCCTTCGATGAAGAACACTTCCTGGGATGAGGGGCTGTAACATGATGTTAAAGTGATGTGGTTCTGCATGTTAACAGGAAAGAGCAGCACATAAAATGTCACAAGGGACTCTGTCTCAAGAAGATTTTACTCAGCAGGCTGCCCACATATGTTCAAGTCTTCTATATCACCCCCAACCCCACATTTTTTCTACTTTTCAAATTCAACATCTTCGGGGACATTAAGTTAAAGAAACAAGGACAGCATTTGATTTTGAAAAAAGTACATTTTTAGGTCACAGAGCTGTGTTGTCATTTCCCTTTTAGCTTTCTTTATTTCTTTCCTTGATCCTAGAAGAAGGTGGGGATTTACAGTCACATTTTATTGATACTTTTCTCTATCACACAGATGATGAATTATTGAGAAGCCATTTGGTCTATAAAAATGAAATACACAGCCCGTCCCCATCCAGCAGGCTGCTTGGATTGGCTCCAGCTGCTGTAAACGGAGAGGGCCCCGCAGTTGGAAAAACAAAGCAAATCCCTTACACATTATGGGCTTGGTCCTTTGTGGGGGGTTGGAGAGAACAATGACCTGATGGCTTAATAGATGCTGCTGACAGCCACAGACAGAGTCAGTTCTTTTATTGCCCTGGAAGGATCCTTAATTCATCTGAGTATTAGAGTTCAGATTTCGCCCCCATATTTTAGCTAGTTCTTGTTTTGGACTCCAATCAGAGATAGTGACAGCTTCTAGTAATTGACAAGGTTTTAAAATTTTCACACTTTTCTACAATCAATCTCAACTCTTGTTTGGGTCACATACCCCTTTAAGAATCTGAAAAATTAACTCTCCTCTTTTCCCATCAACTGTACTAACACACAAAAACATAAAAGGCTTTGGTGTTAATGAACCTCCTGACCACCTAACTACTCAACTCTTTACAGATCCGTGAATCTCTTATTAGCTTATATTTTCCCTATGGTTTTTTAAAGCATATGTTTGAAAATATTTGTATAATTATTCTTTCTCTGTCAAAAACAGAAGAGTAATTATTTTACTATGGCCTTGTCATTTATGTGAAGATAAAATCAACTGGTTTGTTTTTGTTTTTTGCGACAGGGTCTGTCACCCTGGCTAGAGTGCAGTGGCATTATCATAGCTCACTGCAACCTCAAACTCCTGGGCTTAAGTGATCCTCCTGCCTGAACCTCCCAAGTAGCTGGGATTACAAATGCGTGTCACGATGTCCGGCTAATTTTTCTATTTTTAGTAGAGATAGGATCTCGCTCTTTCTTTTTTAAAAAATAAAATTTAATTTTAATTTTAGGACACCTGTTTTTCTAAAATTCTTAATATTTTAAAACTAAAATTTAGAATCAGACACAGGTATTTCATATTCTAAAACCTACAACATTTTTAAACTAAAATCCAGGAAATCTATCCTTAGTTTTCCCCAAACTTAAATTTGAGTTATGTAAACTAATATACCTATAATATAATAGAATGCCACTTATTCAGTCCACTTAACATATTGATTGCCACACTAGAACAAAAATTTTTTCCTTGGGGCCATTGTGTTTATTATGAAAATAGAATAAAAACTTAAAAATCAAAATGATCCTTTCTAATTTAATGAGAAATTTGTTATTTTTTATTGTTTTCTGTACATGAATTATATGCAACTTGAAAAATAGTTCATGCAGCTCCCAAGGTAAGGAGACGTGTGAGTTACATATGCTTTACGAGGCCCCGGGTTCAAAACTAGCATGAGTTAAGTACAACTCAAAGAGCAGTTAACGTGTTAATTATCTTCTAGGACTAAATTAAAAGTTTTATGAGAACCATAACTGGTAGATGTTTTTGGTGAACTGCTCACTTGTTAGAGTTGTCAAAGATTCCTTATTTCCCATTATCTCCTCCTTATCTATGATGCCATTGATAGGACCATCTGTATGGTTTCTAGAAGGTATTTTGTCATTGGCAGGCAGTTATGGCTATCTAAATCTTACTACCGAGCAGGTAATACTTAACCTCTCAAGTGTTCCACTTAGGTGCATTGTTCTTTGGCTAAATGTTTTATGTCTAGGTATTTCACACTTGGCTGCCTTCAGCCTCTGGTTTCCATCCTGAAGATTGGCATCTACTTTTTGCTTTTGCTTTGTTGATCTGTTACAGGCCATCACTTGCCTCTTTGTCCCTGCTGTGTATGGTGACACCGGGGCTAGTTGACCACACCAGTGAGGCCTCATCCATCAGTGCATAGTTATCATAAATCTAATGGTCACCACTCCTTTGGCACAACTGGGATCTCCAAACCAATCACCACAGGCACTGTACTTTGCATGATGTCAAGTTGATAAAACTCGATAATTTTCTGTGAGCTAAGGATGCTTGTCTTATTTTAATTTTTAAAGGCAGGGTCTTGCTTTGTCACCTAGGCTAGAGTACAGTGGCATGATCATAGCTCACTTGAACCCAGGAATTCAAGGCATCCTCCTGCCTCACCCTCCCTACAATCTAGGGCTACAGATGTGAGCCACCATACCCAGCTAATTGTAGAGATGGGCTCTCACTGTGTTGCCCTGACTGTTCTTGCACTCCTGGCCTCAAGCCACCTTCTCACCTCTGCCTCCCAGAGTGCTGGGATTACAGGCCTGAGCCACTGTGTCCAGCCCAGTCTTCTGTTGTTGAGCTGATCTAGTGACCAAGTCCATGGCCTACAACCCTAGGCTTTCCACTTGGGTAGATGGGAGTTTAAATCGCAGCTTCAACACCTAATAACTCTGTGTGTGGAGCTCATAGTATCTCTTTTGCTGGGTTATTCTAAGTAGTAAAGATAGTATCTGTAAAGCACTGTTAGGTACTCAATAAGGGGTATAATTCTTATTATTATCTTCTAGCCATACTCCCTACTTCTGAAATACTAAAGGGAACCAATTTTTTTTTTTTTTTTTATTTACACCAATGTAAGCTAGCAGAATATTTGGTTTTGGGCTGGGAGAACCATCTTGGTAAAAGGGACAGAAGATAAGGGCTTTTGCTAGTTATTGATGTAGTTCTCATGTTGGACCAGTACGTTGTTGGAAATACATTACAGACATCTAAGGACTAGATCATCCAAGCTGAAAGTTTCTGTTACTCAGAAACAAGTGAGGTGAGGAGATCATTAGCTACAAGTAGAAGTTCTCACTAGTTTTTTTTAAAAAAAAAAAAAGCTCCAACTAAATTATACCATAAGTGCAAATAGATTGCCTATGGTGGTTACAGTTCAGGAGAAAATTGTTTCTTTAGTTTTTATTAGTATGGGGGAAAAGCCTAGCACTCTTATCAGGATGCTGCTCTAATTAGTTTTAGGGTTGATTCTTGGTCTTTGAGACCCTACTCTGCTTTGGGGGATTAAAAACAATCTCTGTACTTTCCACATGAATTGATAAGGAACAAAGCTCTGTATCTAGGCCTTGCTTGAATACATTGTTCACATCATGAAAAGTGAACTCAATATCAGACCTTGAAAAGATTTTGGGCAATTCTTATCTGAACTTGCATATGAGCAGGGTGTCTGAAGATATTTTTACCATGTCCCATATCTGGAAGAGAAAGGGGCACAATGGAATTCTCAGGGTTTAATTATGACCCAAAACTCTGACTCGCCCCATTGAAATTCAGTCCACCTATTTTTTTAAAAATATAAATGGACTCAGTAACACTATTGCAAAAAATCTGGGTACTTTCTTGAGGACCAGCTGTTTTATTCAGTGTTTGCCCAAATTTGTCATCTTGGAAAAGAGAATATACAGGGGCTCAGACCAGGATGGAGTGCTTGAGTTAAACTTGGCCATGGAAACTGCCGCATACTCAGCACAGAAGACTCTAGAACAAGTTGGGTTCGTGCAGACAACTCAGCTGATTTATTTCTAAAGAACTGAAATGCTAAAGGTTCTTGCTATTGGAGCTGTTGTAAGCGGTGGTTTTTTTTTTTCTTTCTTCTTATCCTGCTTTGTAGTTGACACAGATGCAGTCTTTCTATACTTTAGGGTCCATGAATGATAATTTTCACAATAATTAGTATCTGCCAGGGTCATTGTATGTGGTTGTGTACGTTGAGCATGGCATAACTTCAGGGAGTGCTATTCCCATAACTACAATGTGTTATGGTGTTGAGCACAACTGGGCATATAAGCTCTAATATCTGCTTTAAAAGCAGTGGCAAAGGTTTGGGATTCCATCTCTTATGGTAATTGTTCTTCATATATTGGCTTATAATGGCAGAAAATGGTGGTCCTCATTCTCGAATTTCAGTAGAACAGGAGCAATCAGGGGTCCTTGCTCTAAGAATTCTAGGGATTATATGATATCCCTGTTCTTCACAACTGATTCCCAAAAGCCTTGATTCGTCAGCAACACTTTGGTACTGGCTCAGAGCCAATTTACTGAGATTCTACAAAGTATCTCACAACCCCTCCTCAATGAATCAAACCCCTACGGGACTTAGATGGTACGGCCCTAAACTGCTAGTTGGCTGACTGGCATGGGGCTTGAGGCAAACTTGGAGATCCATGATTAGAACCGGCCCTAGGCAAGGCTGCACTGGAACTGGTGTGTTCTTCCCACAACTCTCCACTTCTTGGTTCAAATAGGGCTCTTTTGGTTAGAAGGGACAGAAAACCCAACTCTAAGTGGCTTAAGTAAAAATAAAGAGGATTTGTTGGCTCACATTACTGAAAAGTAATGGCTGGCTTCAGATGCTCAAATGATGTCATTAGAACCTAGTTTCTCTCTCTTTTTTCTCCTCCTCTGCCTTCTTCTTCTCTCAGTTCTGCTTTTCTTTGTGTTGGCTTTATTCCCAGGCAACTCTTCAGCATATGATGGTTTCCAGCATCTCCAGGCTTATATCCTATAGTTTCAGTAATATCAGAGGAAAGAGAACTTTCCTTGCTAATCCCAGAGGAAAGGAGCCCAAAAACTCTTTTAAGAAATCCCACCTCACTCCACAAAAACACTCCAAAAATCAAAACCAAAGGATTGTATCTCCATGGTCTGGCTTGGGTTATGGGCTCATCACTGAATCAATTACTGTGACTGAGGGACTTGAATCTTATGATTGGCCCAGTATGTGGTAGTTAGAGGATGCCTATCCTGAACCAGGTAGACACTAACCAGATGGAGGATTAGTCTAAAGAAAAATCAAGATTCTATCACCAGAAGAAGGAATGTATATCTGAGTGGCAAAACAATAGTCACAGGATCAGGCTGTTTCATCTACCACACAGGGCCAGTGGGCTGGGCTCTTCACTGTGTACTTTAGTAATCCATGTCCTTTCTGAGATTTATTTTCCTGCTTTGGGGTAACCCTTACCTTTTATTAAGATTTCTAATGCTGCTTTTACCAGTGTCTAAAGGCCTTGTAAATATCACATCTAAACATGTTTCTGCTCTTAACTTATTTGACTTTTCCATCACATTTCATACTGCTGACATCCATCTCCAGTTGTCTCCTCTGTTGGCTTTTATGACACTGTGGTCTCCTTGTTCTCTTATTCTACCTCCCTGATTCTCATAGATCCCTCTCAATGGCAACACACTAGGTTAAACCGCAGATTTTATTAAACCACTACATTTTTGCAGCCTTACCTCCTTGACAATCTTAGATCCAGCATCTCCATCTCCACGGACTCTTCATTTAGGGCCTTACTGTCTTTCATCTGTGATGTTGCCATCCCTTTTAATGCCTCTTTGCTTCTGTTTTTGTGCTTCTCAAATCTATCCTCCCAACTGCTTCCAGGTCCTCTCGGTTCCCTGTTTGAATTACCTGTGTTGTTCCCCACTTGCCTATATATGGTGGTAATAGTTCCTCCATTAATTGACTACAGACCTTCTTTTCAGTCTCCTTTCTTCCTTGCTTTCCTCTGGATCCCTCACATCAAATGCTCTGTAGATCCCATCATACACTGACCAAATGTTTCAATCCTACAGGTCTTTGCACACTTACCCTGAGATGCTCTTCTCCCACTTGTTCTGCCTAGGGATCTCCTTTGGTCTTTTAAAATCCTTTTCAGGCATCACGTCCTTTTTTTTTTTGTTTTTTTTTTTGATACAGAATCTCACTGTATTGCCTGGGCGAGTGCCGTGGCGTCAGCAACCTCAAACTCCTGGGCTCAAGCGATCCTCCTGCCTCAGCCTTCTGAGTAGCTGGGACTACAGGCATGTGCCACCATGCCCGGCTAATTTTTTTCTATATATTTTTAGTTGTCCAATTAATTTCTTTTTATTTTTAGTAGAGACGGGGTCTCGCTCTTGCTCAAGCTGGTCTCGAACTCCTGAGCTCAAACAATCCGCCTGCCTCGGCCTCCCAGAGAGCTAGGATTACAGGCGTGAGCCACCGCGCCCGGCCCATCATGTCCTTTTGGAAATTTCTCTTAACACCTTTACCATTCTACTCTGAGCAGAACAAATCACTTTTTAATTTCTGTACTAATTTATGCATTCTTTATTGCATGTAATGTCATATATTTTAATTCCTTCTTTCAATGTATAACTTTTTCTTTTACAAGACTTAACGCTTTTGGGTAGGACTTGCACAGAGGCACAGGTTCCACCACTCAGTACTGACTCATAAATAGCTATGTCACAGTTCTTTTATCTTCCTAATCACCAATGGCATATTTTTCATGCAAACCTTAAATAAACTATTAGTACATAAGCTTCTTGAGGGTACCTTTGTGCTGTATTCACTATGTTTGTCACATAGTAGATCCTCAGTGAACAAGTAGATGAATGAATGCGAACGGGTAAATGAATCCATAGGATTATCCAGAAGCACCTCGTCTTTCATACATAGTCTTTCGTCACTCCAGCCACTTTAAGTACTGAGATGGCTGGTAGGTGGGTTTCCTGTGGTCATCTCACCTCTAAGAGGTAAAGCTTGGACTAGAATATGGGTTTTTGGATGAATCAGGCTAAGGCTCGTTCTACCACAACACTTGGCCTCAATCACTTAACACTTGTTGGACAGACTGGAGGATTTTGCTTTTAGTACCTTGGCTAGTAATGTGAGGATTTTCAACAGTGTATACTTATAGCCCTTTACGACTAAACCTTAAAACGAATCTAGGAAGACTGAAGAACAAGTTCTAGAAACCCTAAGGGCTAGGAGTACCTTTCTTATTTTTTTATTTTAGAGATAGGGTCTCACTCTGCCACCAGGCTGGAGTGCAGTGGCACAGTCATAGCCCACTGCAGCCTCCAACTTGTGGCCTCAAGTGATCTCCCTGCCTCAGCCTCCTGAGTAGCTGGGACCACAGGTATGCACCACCAATGTTCGGCTCTAATTTTTTATTTCTTTTCTTTCCTTTTTTTTCTCCCCCAGAGGTGGGGTTCTTGTTTTGTTGCCATGCTGTTCTCAAACTCCTAGCCTCAAGTGATCCTCCTACCTTGGCTTTCCTAGTAGCTGGGATTATAGGCACGAGCCACCATGCCCAGCATGAGAGTGCCTTAATACCTTTTCACACTCATGAGTATGAAAGAAAATGCATAGGAAGAGAGAGAAAAATATAGGCAGACAAATGTGAGAGGGAAAAGAGCAACAGAAATAATAGGAAATTTTCTTTCTTCTTCTAGCACCTATCTGCTCTAATCTCCTAAGGCCTTTTTGGCCTTGTTTCATGGCTTTTAGATTTCATTCCTTTGTTTTAACACAACCATTGAATCTGTATATTTTATTGCTAGCCTATATAAGTGTTCTGTGAAGTTACAGAAAATATATAAACCATAAACACAAAGGACACCTTCTGTGGGGGGACCTTGACACTTTTGAGAGGCTGCCCAACATCTGAGCCACCTTGTGTTTGGTGAGTCTGGTGGGAGGTGAGGGTTCCACTTCAAACTAGGGAAGTTGAAAAAGGCCAGATCCTTTCGACCTCTGGCCACTAGGATACAACCTGAGTTCAGCCTGTCAGACCAGCCCATGTCTGGAGAATTTCATGTCTGGAGTGAGTGTCACAAAGAAGCAAGGACACATTCGGGTTTACACCACTACCAGCAGTGGTGGCACTGAGTGTCCCTGGCATTTGCAAGGTGTCCCTAACCAGGCTTATCTTGTGACATGAAACGGGCTCCAAGTCTACCTTCCAGCTTCTTTTAATTTGTGCCTGTTTTCTAAAGCTCCAGCCTTCATCGTGATTCTGTGAGCTGCTTGACATTCTTTTTGTAAACTCCTTTTCTGCTCAAGTTAACCATGTGGCTTTCTTTTGATTTCAACCAAGAACCAGGACTGGTAATATTTCCTCATCAGGATTAGAAAAGTACAGAGAAAAAACATGCAGTGTTACCTTGTGGTGCTTCTTTGCCCAAATTCCCCTCACTCTGATTTTATTCTTATTCTTTTTCTTCTCCTCTTCCTCCTCCTCCTCCTCATTCTGTAGCCATCAATACCTCTTCCACTGCATTTCAGCTTAAGGTAGTAGATTAATTATGCTAGATGCTTTTATCTGAATCTTGAATAATCAGCTTTATTCTACATGGGATTGGCAAGTTTGACAAACAGTGGAAATCACTTTGCATAGAAGGTAAACACACCTAATATATGATGCTCAGGGAATATATTTCCATGACAACAGGACATTTGGGATTTTAGGCAAATAAGGGGATATAAGTATACTTAAAATCATTTTTTTCTTTATAGTACAGACAATAAACACACCTCTAATTTTAATACCGACCCACACTGCTCATTTTTAAAAGTCAAAATATATTTTAAAAATGAGATATCTTAAGCAATATGCATTTTCTAAATGAAAAACAAGTTTTGTTTTTCTTCTCCTTTTGGAGGAGGAGGTAAAGGAAGAAATTTTTAGTTCTATCTGTCAAAAATAGAAGCCTTTTTGTGTGTGTGTGTTTTAATAACTTAATTTCTCCGTGAACAATGTGAAACATTTCTTTAGTACAAATAGCTTTCAGAGCAATTATAATGGGACACATTTAAAGATAAAGAATGTTTTTAACTCACCATCCCTGCCCCTCTTATATCCCTTTTGTTCCTGTCCCACCATGTTACATTTCTGCCACAGCACAAGGAACTGTTAAAACGACTCATTTGCTGTGTCTGCACAGTGTTCAACCTGATTCCGTTAGGGCCACGGTAATTTAATTCCTGGTCAAAATTCTCTGTGATTAAAATAATAATAGCTACTAGTTATTGAATACCAATTATGGGCTAGTTACTGAACAAGGATATATTACCTTAAATCCTCAAGTACTGTTGCAAGAGGTGGAGCATTATTGTCTGTCTACACATAGAAAGAAATTTGTTCAAGATCAGAGTTAAGATTTGAACCCATGTCTGTCTTACTGAAAAGTCTGTGCCGATTCCACTTCTCCGTACTTCTCGCTGCTTGATGTCTTCAGGAAAATTTTATGACAACAGGACAAGTCCCCTTTAACTGGTACTTACACCATATCACTCTGTTCGTTTTAAATGGACTTAAAGTTCAAAAACAAGGAAAATTTCCAGCACCTGGAAAGCTAGAGAAATCAGGAGGAAATAACTCTTTAGAGTCTAACGTTCTTAATTTTTTCCTATTAGTTACAAAGTAGCAAAGAGATAAAAGCAACAAATCACTGAATTTAAGAATGCTTGTTTCCCTTGGCCAAGTGTCTAATCATGTAGACACTTGTGAAAAGCAAATAGACTTTGAATGATTTATGACGAATCAGAGCCACCATACACTGTTGAAAGCAGTACCATTAAAACAACCTGTGTTGTTGAGGTACTTTGAACTTTGCAGAGGACTTGTGTCTGGTCTAAGGGGAATGGTGCCTTTAAGATGCTCCCAGAGCGAACACTGCCACATTTGAAGGTGCTGTAATAGAAACAGTCCCAAGCAACAGGGAAAGCATTTGACAGCATTCCTGAAACTAGTTTCCTGACTCACCTCATCCCAACTGCTTTGTTCCCAAACTCAGCTTTGCCTCTAGGTTATTGCTTTGACAAGGCTTTCAGCGTCCTCAAGAGAACACCCATCACCAGCCCTCACTTTTCGGCCTGTGATCACAAATCTTTAGGGTGGCACAGTCTCTCATGTATACCAGTAACTCAGCATGCTTTTGGTTTGAGTCACTGCTCAGCCTGCCCCTGGGAGAGGTAGCTCTTTGTTCTAATGTCCTATTTAATTTTTGCAGGGAGTTCACTCATTTATGATTTGGTAAGCTTTGAACTTTACGTCTTCATCATCCAAAATTGAATTTGATAAATCATCCCAGAATCAAAAGCTTTTTATTTTAATCTTTTGGTGTAATTGTGGACTTAACTCCTAAAAATAGGTTCTGGATAGAAGTTTCTCATGACTCAATTCCTGCTCCCCACCCCAGGTAGGCACACGTTTTATGCTTCTGAACAACAACAAAAAACCCTCACTTCTCTTTTTCCTTGGAGCAGAAGTAGATGTGGAGAAAAAAGAATGAGGTTGGAGACTACTGTGTTAAGAGGGACATTTCTGCTTTAGAAGAGTCAGTGATTAACTTTGGGGAGGGGTGAGGCTGCATGGTAGAGAAGGGGCAGCTGGTGGGTTTCTTAGGCAGGAGGCTCACTTTGTCTGGGGCTGGGATTGGAGGCCCATTTGCCCAGGGGCAAGAGTGGGAGAGAGGAGGCTGCTGAAGCTCTAAGGCCTTGGGAGGGAATTGGGGCAGGGCGGAAGTGCAGTGTCCTGGAGTAGGTGTCCCCAGGTCTCTGAAGCCTCTTGCAGCATCCTAGAGCATGAAAGGCTTTGTCAGGAGCCTCCTACCTGCACCACTACTCGCAAGTCAAAGAGAGCAAAGCAAGGCATTTTCCTCTGCTTTACCTCTAAGCATACTCCTCCACCACCACCACACGTAATAAAAAGCAGGTAACATTTAAGGAGCACTTACTCTTAAGTGCCAGATACTTTTTGAAGTGCTTTACATGGATGATCTCATTTCTACCATCTGTGGCTGGTAAAACTATCACCCCCATTTGCCAGATGAAGAAACATAATGGTTATATAAATTGCCCTAGGTCATATAACTAGTACAGCATGATGTAAACTATACATAGGCACGTATGTACATGATACTCTGTCTTCCTTGTCCTTCGTACCTAAACCCTGGGCCTGATTTGAATACTAGTCTTGCATCTAGCTAAGCAGTCACACATGCAATCTAGAAGGCCGTGAAGAGTAGGCTTTACATTGAGCTTAAGTGCCTGTTGTGATCCACGTGGAGTTGTCCCCCGTCTCTACTTCCCCAGAAGGAAAAAAATAGTGATACCTTCTTTTCTCTGTTCAGCTCCCATCTGTTTGGCCTCTCACTATGGTAGGTTCTCCTTTTCAGCTCTTGGGGCTTCTCATGCCATTGCCTCTCTCACTGTTGCTGAAGAACCTGTGCCCTCCATGGACTCCCTCTTCATCTCTTTCCCTCCAAGCTCTTCCATCTCTGCTCCCCGCCCACTCCTATTTCTTCAGGACCCAGCATATATTAAAAATTCAGATTTTTTTTGTACTGTCAAAAATAACCAGCTTTGCAATAGCATGATAAACGGGTATTTGTCCCTATCTTTGTTTGGGGTCACATTACAAAACTTCTTTTTAGTACTCCCGGGTTAGCAGGGTACAGACCAAGAAAGAGGCATTGAGCAACACTCCACTCCCCAACACACACTCTAGAATCATACAAATGACTGAGAGGGAAGTTATAAAAATGAAATATAATTGTCTATTGGTATCTATTGGGAATTGGTTCCAAGACCCCATGTGGATACCAAAATCACAGATGCTCAAGTCCCTTACATAAAATGGTGTATCATTCACATATATAACCTATGCACATCCTCCCATGTACAGGTCTACCTCAGAGATATTTCAGGCTCTGTTCCAGACCATTGCAATAAGGCGAATACGACAATAAAGCAAGTCTCAAGAATTTTTTGGTTTCTCAGTTCATATACAATTTGTTTGCAGTTTATTAAGTATGTAATAACATTGTCTAAAAATGTGTATACCTTAACTAAAAAATACTGTATTGCTAAAAAATGCTAATGATCATCTGAGCCTTCAGCAAGTCATAATCATTTTGCTGGTGGAGGGTCTTTCTTCTGTGTTGATGGCTGCTGATTGATTAAGGTGGTAGTTACTGAAGGTTTGGGTGGTAATTTCTTAAAATAAGACAATATAATGAAGCTTGCCTCAATTGACTCTTCCTTTCATGAAAGATGTGATGCTGTTTGAT
Source organism: Avahi laniger (assembly GCA_963575035.1). Taxonomy (NCBI): domain Eukaryota; kingdom Metazoa; phylum Chordata; class Mammalia; order Primates; family Indriidae; genus Avahi; species Avahi laniger. Next base: position 10,285 of record CAUYSK010010187.1, on the reverse strand, counting down.
AGCATGTTACCCGCAGTAGAACTTTCAAAATTGGAGTTAGTCCTCTCAAACACTGCCATTGCTTTATCAACTAAGTCAATATAATATTCTAAATCCTTTGTTGTCATTTCAACAATGTTCACAGCATCTTCTCCAAGAATAGTTTCCATCCTAAGAAACTACTTTCTTTGCTCATCCCTAAGAAGCAACTCCTCATCCTTTCAAGTTTTATCATGAGATTATAGCAATTCAGTCAAGCGTCTTCAGGCTCCACTTCTAACTCTAATTCTCTTGCTTTTTCCACCACATCTGTAGTGACTTCCTCCACTGAAGTCTTGAACCTTCAAAGTCATCCATAAGGGTTGGAATCAACTTCTTCCCAACTCCTGTTAATGTTGATATATTGACCTCCCTCCATGAATCACAAATGTTCTTACTGGCATCTAGATTGGTGGATCCTTTCCAGAAGGTTTTCAATTACTTTGCTTAGATCCATCAGTGGAATCACTGTGTATGGCAGCTTTGGCCTTACAAAATGTATTTCTTAATTAGTAAGACTTGAAAGTCAAAGTTACTTTTTGATCCATGGGCTGTGGAATGGTTGTTGTCTTAGGCATGGAAACAACATTTGTCTCCTTGTACATCTCCATCAGAGCTCATGGGTGACCAGGTGCATTGCCAGTGATTAGTAATATTTTGAAGGGAAACTTTTCTTCTGAGCAGTAGTTCTCAATAGTAGGCTTAAAATATTTGGTAAACGATTCTGTAAACAGATGTGCTGTTATCCATGATTCGTTGTTCCACTTATAGAGCATGGGCAGAGTAGATTTAGTATTATTTCTAAGGGTCCTAGGATTTTTAGAATGATGAATGAACAGTGGTTTCAATTTAAAGTCACCAGCTGTGTTGGCCCCTAACAAGAGAGTTGGCCTCTCCTTTAAAGCCAGGCATTGACTTTTCCTCTCTAGCTGTGAAAGTCCTAGATGGCATCTTCTCCCAATGTAAGGCTCTTCTGTCTACATTGGAAATATATTGTTTAGTGTAGGCACCTTCACCAATTATCTTAGATCTCTGAATAACTTGCTGCATCTTCTAAATCAGTACTTGCTGTTTCACCTTGCATTTTTATATTATAGAGACAGGATCATTCCTTAAACATCATGAACCAACCTCTGCTAGCTTCCAACTTTTCTTGTGCAACTTCCTCGCCTCTCCAAGCCTTTACAGAATTGAAGAGAGTTAGGGACTTGCTCAGGTTTTGGCTTAAGGGAATATTGTGCTGGTTTGATTTTTCTATCCATATCACTAAAACTTTCTTGGTATTACCAATAAGGCTGTTTCACATTTTTATCATCCGTGTGTTCACTGAAGTAGTACTTTAATTTCCTTCAAGAACTTTTGCTTTGCACTCACAACTTGGCCACCTGTTTGATGTAAGAGATGACCTGTTTCAGGCTCTCTTGGCTTTCACCCTGCCTTCTTCACTAAGCTTAATCATTTCTAGTTTTTGATTTAAAGTGAGAGATGTGTGACTCTTCCTTTCACTTGAATACTCAGAGGCCATTGTAAAGTTATTAATGGACCTAATTTCAATATTGTTGTGTCTCAGGGAATAGGGAGGCCAAGGGTAGGTAGAGAGATTGCCAGTTGGTGGAGTAGTCAGACACATGCAACATTTATCGGTTATGTTTGCTGTCTTATATGAACAGTTTGTGTTACCCTAAAATGGTCACAACAGTAACCGTTATCAAAGATAACTGATCACAGGTCACTATAACGGACACACTAATAATGAAAAAGTTTAAAATATTGCGAGAATTACCAACATGTGACACAGAAACACAATGTGAGCACATACTGTTGGAAAAATGATGCTGATAGAGTTACTTAAGGCAGGGTAGCCACAAACCTTCCATTTGTTGAAAAAACAAGAAAAAACCAAAAAATGCAATATCTGTGAAGCATAATAGTATGAGGTTTGCTTGTGCTTTAAATTGTCTCGATTACTTATACCTAATAAAATGTATATGCTATGTAAATAATTCTTTATTGTTTAGGGAATGATAAGAAAAATCAGTACATGCTCAGTAACAGATGCAATCATTCATTTTTTTTACCAAATATTTTTGATCAGTGGTTGGTTGAATACACAGAAGCAAAATGCTTGGATGCAGAGGGCCTAGTCTTATGTTAATAGGACTAATAGGATTTAGGTGGTATTTTTCCCTTTTTTCAAAATATCCTTGATGTTGTTATATGTCATCAATAAACTAGTGAGTAATATTCAATCTATAAATGTTTATTTGATTCATAGTAACCAGCTTTAATATATTCTCCTTTGCCCATTTCTTCTTTTTAAGTCTCTTTCCCAAGATTTTTCCAAATGTCTAAGCAAATGGAAAACAATGTTGATTACATTAAGTATCAATGACTTTCAAATGCAGTAAAGATGAACTGGGGATTTAAAAAAATACATATTTCCATTTAAAGTCCTTCTATTCAGTATGAAGACAGTAACCAAGAAAGATTAATTCTCTCTGTTTTAATGAAACAATATTAAAATATTTTCTATATTTATAAACTAGAGACTAGAAGACTCAAGTGTGGAGGAAGGAGAGAAGTGTGGACAAGGAGAGAAGCCAGGACTACCTGAATGCCAGTCTCTAACCTCTAGCCAAAAACATCTTCCTATTAACAGAAAATCACTAAAACAACCAAAATTGCCTAGTATGAATAGGTTTACACCTTTTCTCATCTTGTAAACTACAGCTGTAATGTAGGGTGTGCTAGGCTCCTTACCTGGAGATTCTGTCTTAATGGGTTTGTTAGTATAGGCCCAAGCAATTATATTTTTAACAAGTAACTCCAGGTGATTCTTATTGTCAGGGAATTTTTGGGACATACTAGCATGATAATAATAGCTACTATTTATTTGGAAGTGTTTCATTCTAGGTATAGTAAGCATTTTGTAAGAATTATTACATTTAAGCCTTACAATACCTCCTGTTGCTTTAATATTATCAATTATTTTTGCATTCACAATTGACATGACAGTCTCAACTCTTTCCTCTTGCACAAAAGCATTTATATTGTTATTGTAGTAGAAGTTAGGGCCATTATTTATAAGGTAGGAAAGGCCTTTATAGAGCTGGTATTTTAACCCCAGTTTATGTCCAGCTTACTCTTCTTTATCCTTCCCTGACTTTTTTCAGAATGACTTTCAGATTGGTACTCTCTAAAAAGTTTCTGGTTCCTAGAAACTCTAATATATTCCACAGCACAAGATGTGTCCAAAGTAATGGGAAAAAAATTTCCCACTTAAGTACATACAAAGGTTTTAGGAATTACTAGAAAATGGAAAATTGGCCCTTGCTTTCCTGAGCTTATGTATGCATGAAGGGAAAAATAGTCATTTTAGAGAAAACTTGTGATTTTGGATATGCGTCTAGTTATGTATGACATGACTTTATACTAATAGCAGTACTGGATCTGCCTAACTCTGCCACTTGTTTGCCATGTGACTTCTGACACCCCTTTGATTCCTGCCCTGTTTACCTCCTAGGATGGAGAAATCAGTTAAGATAATGGCTGAGAAAGGGTGGTAAGAAGAAAGACAGGAGGGTATATTATTATTGTTTCTAGAATGCTCTTTGATCATTTACAATTGACCCTGTATATCTGTGGGTTCCACATCCATGAATTCAACCAACTGCAGGTAAAAAATATTGGGAAAAAAACCTGAATGGTTGTGTTTGTACCGAGCAGTTACAGACTTTTTTCCTTATCATTATTCCCTAAATAATACAGTGTAACAACTATTTCCATAGCATTTACATTGTATTAGGTATTATAAGTAATCTAGAGATTTAAAGTTTACGGGAGGATGTGCATAGGTTATATGCAAATACTACACCATTTTATAGTAGAGACTTGAGCATCTGTGGATTTTCATAACTGCAGGGGGGGTCCTGAAACAAATCCCCCATGGATACCAAGGGATGACTGTACTAATGAATTTTATAACAAAGGACATTATGTTCAAAGAATTGGTTGAGTATACAGCAGGATAGTAACCAAACAGCTCAAACAGAAGGGAGTGAGCCATCAGCAGATAAGATGGGTAGTTCTCCCTTTTAATTGAGTGTCTGGGTGTAGCAACATAAGTAAGCCTTGATCCCTTCTTCTAAAGAGCTCACAATTAATGGGAGGAAGAACAGGGAGAAGGAAGAGAGAGAAGAATTAAATAAAGATATATTGAACTACAGGGCAAGGGGAAGGGACCCAGAGAAAGAAGAATCCAGTTCTGTCTTTGTGAAAGGAGGTGGTGATGGGACTCAATTCCTTCTCAGTGCCTGCGATCATTCAAGAATCACATTTTCTGTGAGAGGTTTTTAACAAAATATTTGAAAGGATCAATAGTAGTTAGTCACATGAAGAGTGAGAGATAATTGAGGGCTTATGAATAGTAATAAACCATAGCAGCTGCCATCTATTGAATACTTACTTTGTGTCAGGAACTTTTACCTGTGTCATCTAATTTAATTCCAAGTACAATCTGATGAGGTGTGTATTACTGACCCCGTTATACAGATGAGGAAACTGAGGCTCTGAGAGTTTAACTTTTCCAAGGTCTCACAGCTAAGCTTTATATGACATTGGAAGGAGTTTATTCTTCATTCTAAAGGCAAGGAGGGTTTTAAATAGGGAAGTAATATGATCAGAGGCTTTTAAAGAAATATCATGTTGTCTTCAAGGATCAGAAATGGGAAGACCAGTTAGGTTGTTGCAGTTATTCAGATGAGACATGGGGACCTAAGGTAGTGGTTGTATGAATGGAGACAATTGAATAGACTAGCAGATATGAAGACATGTTTTTGAACTGGGTGCGGAGGGAGGGGTGGTAGTTGAGAATGCTTCTTAGGTGTCTGACCGGGGCAAGGGATGGATGGTGATGCTATTCACAGAGAAAGTACCTGAGCTGACTTCCTCTAGGGGGACGGGCATGTACTCACTTCTGGACATGAGGAGTTTGGGGTGCCTGTGGGGTTTCTGAGTGGAGAGGCCTAGTAGGCTGCTAATATGTGAATTCTGGGGCTCAGGACACAGATCTGGGAGGAGATAGCTGGGAATTGTCAGCACATGAATATTTACTAAAGTTTTGGGACTAGATGAGATCACTCAAATATTTTGGGTTTATCTGACAGTAAAAGGATCGGTAGTAGATGATCTAGTTGGGACAACTAAGCAAGAACAGCCAGACAGGCAGCCGGAGAACCAACAGAGGACACTGAAGGGAGACAAAAGAAGGGAGAGAATGCTCAATAAGGTTGAATGTTTCAGAAGTTAAAAGATAAAGAGCAATAAATTCTTGTGAGAACATTTTGATTTTTCAGTCACAAAGGCCCCAGAGGAATCTAGCTGGAGAGATATCCCTTTTTGTACCATCCCTATGCATGACTCTTTAGGTTCATCCATAGGAGGCAGGAAGGTGTGGTACAAGATGCAAATTCTAGTCTAGCTAAACTGCCTAGACTAGTTCTAGTCTAGTTCAATCTGACTGTAGGACCTCAAAAGAGCCATCTAACTCCTCTGGGCCTCAATTTGCTCATGTTACTTGGTGTCATACAACAATTCTGGTCCCACAGGCAGTTGTTTCTTACTCTGCAGTTGATCTTTGTTAGCTTTTAAATCACACAAATGATACACATTCAATGGCTTTTTTATCTTTATCCAGCTGGCTTTAGAAAATGATTTTTGTGAAAATCATGCTTCACTTATTTGGGAGAAGTATGAGAGATTGCTTTGTTAAGCTTACATGAAGATTGGTTCCTATGGTACATGTCCAAAAAACAGGTTCCCATACTGAGGTATATTCCCAGGTAACTCAGGAACATTTTTTGAATATGGTCTGAGGTTTCTAAGCCCTACAATGTTGCATGGTGAGTCTGTTATATTTACGTGGTCTTGCATTCATTGAGCACCTACTGTTCGCAAACATGCTGAGGTGGGCAAATATATAAAAGATGTGATTGATAAGGATGGCTGCTGAAAGCAGTGCCTAAACTTCTTGAGTGTTATTCAAGGCTCTAGATGGTAAGTCTCCTTTCCATCCTTGACCCTTCTATTCTTTCTCCTCAAATTACTATTAAAACAAACTTTGTTCATACTTCTTGGGATGGATTTATCCTTCTAGCTTCTTTGTTTCTTTTGCCTACGACTCCTTTCTTCACATATTAAAATCCTACTCACTTCTCAAGTTCCAGTTCAAATGCTGCTCTTCCACTAAACATTCATTCATTTAATTAGTATGTATGTATTATTTCTTTATTTCAGCGTATTACGGGGGTAAAAATGTTTAGGTTACATATATTGCTTTTGCCCTACTTGAATCAGAGCTTCAAGTGTATCCATCCTCCAGACGGTGCACACCGTACCCATTAGGTATGAATATACTCATTCCCTTCTCCCCCCTCCCACTTGCCTGACACATGATGAATGTTACTACTATATGTGCACATAAGTGTTGATCGGTTAATACCCATTTGATGGTGAGTACATGTGGTGCTTGTTTTTCCATTCTTGTGGTACTTCACTTACTAAAATGGGCTCCAGCTCTATCCAGGATAATACAAGAGATGCTAGATCACCATTGTTTTTTGTGGTTGAGTAGAACTCCATGGTATACATATGCCACAATTCACTCATGTATTGATGGGCACATGGGTTGATTCCACATCTTTGTAATTGTGAATTGTGCTGCTATAAACATTCGAGTGCAGATGTCTGTCTTTTTTATAGAATGTCTTTTTTTCCTTTGGATATGCCCAGTAATGGGATTACTGGATCAAATGGTAGTTTTATTTGTAGCTCTTTGGGGTATCTCCATATTACTTTCCACAGAGGTTGTACTAGTTTGCAGTCCTACCAGCAGTGTATGAGTGTTCCTGTCTCTCCGTATCCACACCAACATTTATTGTTTTGGGAATTTTTGATAAAGGCCATTCTCACTATAGATAAGTGATATCTCATTGTGGTTTTGATTTGCATTTCCCTAATGATTAGAGATTTTGAGCATTTTTTCATATGTTCGTTGACCATTAGTCTATCTTCTTGAACTGCCCACTAAAGAGACATAGGCTGGCCAAATGGAAAAATATACACAAGCCAAGTATCTTCTGTCTTCAGGAAATAAATCTAACCCACAAGGATGCATTCAGACTCAAGGTGAAGGGATAGAAAACAATATTTCATGCAAATAGAAGCCAAAAGAAAGCTGGCATAGCAGTTCTGATTTCAGATAACTTAGTCTTCAAATCAACAAAAATAATGAAAGACAAAGATGGTTACTATATAATGGTGAAGGGTACAATTCAACAAAAAGACATAATAATTCTAAATATTTATGCACCTAACTCAGGTACACCCAGATTCATAAAGCAAATCCTACTTGATCTAAACAAAATGATAAACAGCAACACTGTAATAGCCAGGGATTTCAACAAAACAGGACAGAACAGAACAGATCATCCAAATAGAAAATAAACAAAGAAACATTGGACTTAAACAGACCTCTAGAACAAATGGGCCTGACCAACATTTACAGAACATTCTACCCAAAAACCACTGAATATATGTTTTTCTCATCAGCTCATGGGACATTCTCTAAGATTGACCATATCCTAGGCCACAAAGTATGTCTCAACAAATTTAAAAAAATAGAAATTATACCATGCATCTTCTTAGACCACAGTGAAATAAAATTAGAAATCAATTCCAACAGAAACTCTCATCTCTAAACAAAGTCATGGAAACTAAACAACCTTTTGCTGAACTATTAGTGCATTAAGGAGGAAATTAAGATAGAAATCAAAAGATTCTTTGAACTATGATCAAAGAGACACAGATTATCAAAATCTGTGGGACACAGCTTAAGTAGTCCTGAGAGGAAAATTTATAACCGTAACTGCCTATATCCAAGAGACAGAAAGATCACAAATCAACAATCTAATGAACTGGAAAAGAATGAGCAAACCAAGCCCAAATCCAGCAGAAGAAAATAAATAACAAAGATCAGAGCAGAACTAAGTGAAATCAATAACAAAAAAAAAATGTATGGAAGTTTAATAAAACAAAAAGTTGGTTCTTTGAAAAAATAAAATTGACATGCCTCTTGCTAGATTAATGAGAAGCAGAAAAGAAAGGCCTCTAATAAACTCCATCCACAATGAGAAAGGAGAAATTACAACTGATACCATGGAAATACAAACTATCATTTAGGAATACTATAAAAATCTCTATTCACATAAACTTGAAAACATGGAGAATATGGACAAATTCTTAGAAACACACAGCCTCCCTAGGCTCAGTCAGGAAGAAATAGAATTCCTGCACAGACCAATATCAAGTACCAAAATTGAAGCAACAATAAAAAAAAACTTCCTAAAAAGAAAAGTCCCAGACCAGATAGTTTCACACCTGAATTTACCAGACCTACAAAGAAGAACTGGTGCCTATCCTGCAGGAATTATTCCACAACATTGAGAAGGAAGGAATCCTCCCCAACACGTTTTATGAAGCCAACATCACCCTGATAAAAAAAACCAGGAAAAGATGCAACAAAAAAAAAGAAAACTACAGACCAATATCCCTTATGAATATGAATGCAAAAATACTCAACAAAATCCTAGCAAACCAAATTTATGAGCTTATCAAAAAAATAATCCATCACAACCAAGTGGGCTTCATCCCAGAGATGCAGGGATGGTTCAAAATATGGAAATCTGTAAATGTAATTCAACCACATAAATAGAAGCAAAAACAGAGACTATATGATCCTCTCAACAGACTCAGAAAAAGCATTTGACAAAATTCAGCACCTTTTTATGATAAGAATGCTTAACAAAATAGGCATAAATGGGATGTACCTTAAAGTGATAAAAGGCATATGTGACAAAACCACAGCCAACATCATACTGAATGGGGAAAAATTGAAAGCATTTCTGCTTAAAACTGAAACCAGATAAAGTTGCCCTCTATCACCACTTCTATTCAAAATAATGCTGGAAGTCTTAGCCAGAGCAATCAGACAAAAGAAGGAAATCAAGGACATCCAAATGAGGGCAGAAGAGGTCAAACTATTGCTCTTTGCTGATGATATGATCTTCTGTCTAGAAAACCCCAAAGATTCTGCCATGAGACTACTGGATTTGATAAACAAATTCAGCAGAGTCTCAGGTTACAAAATCAATGTACAGAAATCAGTAGAATTCCTATATATCAACAATAGTCAAACTGAGAACCAAATCAAAGACTCAATGGCCTTCACAATAGTAACAAAGAAAATAGAATACTTAGCAATATATTTAACTAAGGAGGTAAAAGACCTCTACAGGGAGAACTATGAAACACTGAGCAAGGAAATAGCAGAGGACATAAACAGGTAGAAAACCATACCTTGCTCATGGATTGGCAGAATCAACACTGTTAAAATGTCTATACTACCTAAAGTGATCTACAAATTCAATGTGATCCCTATTAAAATACCAGCATCATCTTTTGCAGACCTAGAAGAAATAATTCTATGCTTCGTATGGAACCAGAGAAGACCCCATATAGCAAAGCAATCTTAAGCAAAAAGAACAAATTGGGAGGCATCAATTTATCAGACTTCAAGTTATACTACAAGGCTATAGTAACTAAAACAGCATGGTACTTGCACAAGAACAGAGACACAGACCAGTGGAACAGAACTGAGAACCCAGATATAAAATCATCCTCATATAGCCATCTAATCTTTGACAAAGCAGACAAAAACATACACCAGGGGAAAGAATCCTTATTCCATAAATGGTGCTGGGAAAATTGGATAGCCACATGTAGAAGACTGAAACAGGATCCACACCTCTCACCTCTCACAAAAATCAACTCACGGTAAGATAATAGACTTAAACGTAAGGCATGAAATGGTAAGAATTCTAGAAGAAAATGTTGGAAAAACTCTTGTAGACATTGGCCTAGGGAAAGAATTTATAAAGAAGACCCCAAAGGCAATCACAGCAACAACAAAAATAAGTAAATGGAACCTGATCAAATTAAAAAGCTTCTGCACAGCCAAGGAAACTATCACGAGAGCAAACAGACAATATACAGAATGCAAGAAAATATTCGCGTGCTACACATCCGATAAAGGGCTGATAACTAGAATCTATATAGAACTCAGAAAAATCAACAATAATCATGTTTGCCCCTATCGAAAAGTAGGCAAAGGACATGAACAGAAACTTTTCAAAAGAAGATAGACTAATGG
>CAUYSK010010185.1:0-13457 GCA_963575035.1 Avahi laniger | reverse complement strand
AGAGATGTTGAGCATTTTTTCATATGTTTCTTGGCCATTATTCTGTCTTCTTTTGAAAAGTTTCTGTTCATGTCCTTTGCCCACTTTTTAATAGGGTCGTTTGATTTTTTCTTGTTGATTTTCCTGAGTTCTAAGTAGATTCTAGTTATCAGCCCTTTATCGGATTTGTAGCATGCGAAAATTTTCTCCCATTCTGTAGGTTGTCTGTTTGCTCTTGTGACAGTTTCTTTGGCTGTGCAGAAGCTTTTTAATTTGATCGGGTCACATTTATTTATTCTGGCTATGATTGCCTTTGGGGTCTTCTTCATAAATTCTTTGCCTAGGCCAATGTCTAGAAGAGTTTTTCCAACATTTTCTTCTAGAATTCTAATTGTTTCCCACCTTAGGTTTAGTGTGTTACCCAGCGCGAGTTGATTTTTGTGAGAGGTGAAAGGTGTGGATCCTATTTCAGTCTTCTACATGTGGCTATCCAGTTTTCCCAGCCCCTACCTCCTAATAAATTTTTCCCTCTTTTCCTTCACGATCACCCCCACATCCGGATAAAAGTCGTTAATTTTTCATCCTAATTTATAGATGAGAAAACTAAAGGAGAGTGAGGTGAAACATTTTTTTAAGGGTTGTACATCTGGCAAAGGCCAAAGCTCAGCTTTGAATTCAAGATATCTGGCTCTAGCATCTACACTCTTTACCACTACGATATATTGCCTCTCTGGAAAAACTCTCTAGAAAAACATAGACTCCTTTGGCACATAGCCTTGAGTGTACTCAGGAATCAGGATTTTACCATACTAAATTCAATAATTCAGCAAAATATATAAAAGATTTATTACATGCCAGACATTTTGCCTGACATTGGCTAAAAAAAATGATAAATAAATATAGTTCCTTGTTTCATGGAACTTAAAGTTTGCCAGAGTGACTCTAGGGAGACATTGAACATATAAACAAATACATACATATATGTGTATATAAAATTATTTATTGTAATGATTACATTAAAGGAGAAAAACAGGATACTATGAGAAAGAAAAATTGGGGAGGATATGTAATTCAAATTGGAACATCAAGAATGCCACTCAGAGGGAAGAATATGTATGTTAAGCCCTAAGAATGAGTGGAGTTGAAGCAGGAACTACTATGATCTGAATGTTTGTGTCCCCCCAGTATTCATATGTTGAAACCCTACCACCCAAGGTGATGGTATTAGGAGGTAGGACATTTGGGAGGTGATTAGGTCATGAGGGTGCAGCCCTCATGAATGAGATTAGTGCTCTTATAAATAGAGCCCCAGAGAGACCATCACACCATCCAGTATGTCACAACACAGTGAGAAGATACTGTCTATGAACCAGAAAGCAGGCCCCCACCAGACACCAAATCTTCTGGTACCTTGATCTTGGACTTCCTAGCCTTCATAACTGTGAGACATAAATTTCTGCTGTTTATAAGCCATCCGGTTTATAGTGTTTTGTTATAACACACTGAACTAAGACAAGCACTGAGTGATGGAAAATTTTCTATGTAATCAAATGTATTAATCTATCCTTTTTCAAGTCTAGCAATGATAATATGCAACATTTACACAGTGCTTACTATGTGCCAGACTCTCTTTTAATTGCTTTACATCTTTGTAATAACCCTACAACTTAATCCTCACAATAAACCCCACCAGATCAGGTACTTTTATTACCCTCATTCCATAGATGAAGAATCTAAGGGATGAAAAGCTAAGGTGACTTGGCCGAGGTCACACAGTTAGTATCTGATAAAGTCAGAATTTGAATTCAGGCATTCTTAATGTCAATTATACTGTCTTTCAAATGTTACTATTTAATTTTTATGTTTATATCTTTAATCCATCTGCAACTCCTTGGTGACACTATGAAAGGTTTTCTGTTTTGTTTCCTTAATGGTTAGTCCATTTCCCAATATCATTTGCTCAACGGACCCCAGGGAGATTCATTTGCCAAATCAGCATTCTTAAAGCATACTTTAAAAAGTATTAAATTATTACACAATCTTGAGCTGCTTTCTTGGCTTTCTATTATTTTATATGATCAATCTTACTAGCCCTATACTGGTACCACTGTTTTGAAATTACTATATCTTCCTTAAACAAAGCAAGATCTCAACTCAGATTTTTTTCAACTGCAACTAAAATATTGTATTTTTTCCTATTATAACATAGTCATTCACTTTTATACTAACACAATACAACACTGCTATTCATGAGGGCTTCCAGCACAATCATTAGAGTTCTGCCACTTACTGCAAATTAAATGATGTTTCAACATCAAATGTGTACTGAACACCTACTCTGTTCTAGGTACTGTGCTAAGTGCTAGGAACACAAATGAATAAGATGTGGTCCTTGCACTCAAAGGAGTTAACATTCTAGAGAAGAGGACAAAGTAAGTCAGGCTTGGTGGTGCTGTAGACTAATAGTGGTTAAATACACGCTGCATCTAAATTAGATGTGGAAAGAGGGTGCCATTAAGACTTCCACAGAGAAAGCCTGACTTAAGCCAAGTTTTAAATGGCAAGTGGAAGTTAGCAGGATGAAAAAGGTGGCGAAAGGTCATTCCGGGCAGCAAAAATAGCTTGTTGTGAAAGCCAGAGATGCTCAAGAAATTGCCAGTGGTTTGGCCTGACTAGAGCATGGGGTTTGTGCTGGGAAATGTCAATCTATGAAGCTTGAGAAGTAGACAGAAGCCAGGTCATGATGGGCTTTATGTGCAATAGCAAAATGTTCAGATTTTATTCTGAAGGTAATGGGAACTAAAGGGTTTTAAGTAGAGAAGTGACATGATTTGCTCCCACAAGTCATACCAGTTGTGTTAACTTATGGGCAAGTGTTCAAAATTAATGAAATTTTATACAAAGGCATGGGAAATTAAAAATGAATAAGAAATACATTCACCCAAGTCTGTGTTTAAAGAAGCTTACTAGTAGTGATCAGGCACTGAGCTACACTTCTCCCTGATTCTGGTACATAAAAGACATCAATCATCTCATCAATGCCCAGGACTTGAAATGGACCTTTGTTTAAGCAGCTTCTATATGAAGGCAAATAAAGGTCCACTTTAGGGCTTGGGTATTGATGAGGATTCATTAAGATAGTCTGTGGCTTATGTGCCACGATCACGGAGAGAAAGTGGTAGGTCTCAGTTGCTGAACGCTGCCAAATGATTCTCATCTCTCTCTGTGTGAAGATCTGCTAAGTCACACAGAGTCACGCAGTGATATAATTGGAATTAAATAGCCTCTTCTTTAGCCCAGACCCTAGGGACACTATTAAAGGATGAGAAAAGATAACCTTCGTAGATCCTTATATCTTAGGTTCTTTACCAGGAATTTTTCAAACAATATTTCACTTAATTCTTACAGGCACATCCTTATAGGCCTTATAACTACTAGGACTATTTTTATTTCAATGGATAAAAAACCCATCTCAAGCTGGCCTTTTGAAAAGAAGATTTTTTTAAAAAAAAGAGGGGCGAATGAGGACTTATTGATACATATAAATAAAAACCTCAAGGGTAGATCTTGCTAACTTCAGGCAGAGCTTGATGCGGGGACTCAGATGGTGTCACCAGGATAGATTCTTTCAGTCTCTTGGTTTGGTTCTGTTTTATTCTGAGATAGTCTTAATCCTTATGATCATAAAATCAGCAGCTCTAGACTCATATTGCCTCAGCTTCACACCCAAGTGAAAACGGTTTCTCTTCCCCAAAATTCTTGGGGATAACTCTCATTAACCTGAATATGTATGCATCACAGAACCCATCCACGTGATTAGGGGTATGATTGATTTAAACTCTATGATTGGGAGTGCAAGTGGAGGGGAAGTGATTCCACCTAAGGAAACGACATTTTGTTTTGTTTTGTAATAGAAAATGATGAACAGATGAGGAAACTGAACCCCAGAGAGGTTAAGCGATTTCACCAAGGTTTTACAGCCAATGACTGGGAAAAGAGAGATTAGAACCTAGCCTTGTTTGACACCAATGTCCATGTCCTTTTACCATGCCACATTGTCTTAATAAATGCGCCTTAATTGGACTTGTCAAGAAACTGTAAAACCTGGATTTGCACGTGATACCAATCAGACATCCTAATGAAAGGGAACTCCAACACAAACCATCCCAAGCAGAGACAAATTCAGAAATCTTCTCTGTTTGCCTTTGGAATTTTTCTTTTAAATCACTGTCACAGCAGATGTACCTTTCTATTAAAGAAAGTTCTTGGAGACCACACGAAATGAACAGCAAGGGAATGAATCTTGAGCCATTTACTGAATGAAGTTTGAGGATTTAAAACCAGATTTATTCATGTATGTGTCCCTTATATATTAGTTCTGAGTCTGAAAAAAATGCACACACGTGAAAATTTTCTAAATCAATCCCATCAATGTATAATGTATAAAGAGTACAATTCTTGAAGACAAATGAATTTAAATCAGTGCCACCACTTACATGCTATGCAAGCTTCAGTCTGTTCATCTGTGAAGCTAGTTTACAATTAAATAGAGTTGATGTGATAATTAGATGAGATAATATGTATAAAGTGTCTGGAACATAGTAAGTGCTCAAGAAATAGGAATTTAATGACCTTCGTTTTCACCATTGGCTGATACTCTAATTTCAGAAACAAGGTGACTCGTACTGGTAGATCTAACACAGGTGATAATTTCTACACTTTAACTTTCTCTTAGCTTATGTCCCCAGCAGTTGCCAAAAGAACAATAACCTGTGAAAACTTACATGCCCTAAGAAGTGTTCCCCATTCAGAGAACTTTGTGGTGAGTCCCTTTGCAAAATGAAAATTTCTCTTGTGATTAAGTAAGTCAATTACTAATTTATATGCTTTCTACCTTCATATACATCCACGTTGAAACATATTGTGATCCTTTTAAATCTTGTGTAAAGGGTTATTCTGCATAACAATTTACAGACTCTTCTCTTTCAGAGACCTTTTAAACAGAAATGGCTTCATTTTCTCAACCCTGTCACTTAAGGGAAGTGTTCTAAATGCATTCTTACCACCTCTTCAAACAAAAGCACAGTCTATGAGGGGGGAAAGGCTGTAGGTCTGAGATTGGGTCAGTCACTAATGTACTAAAGTCACAGAGACAGCCCAGAAAGAGCAAATAATTCAAGAAGTGAGAAATATTGATAATTAGAGCATCCCAGCCTTATGGCATTAATAATACTTAAGGGACGCCAATATTTACACACACAATTCAATAGTCTAGTTAAGAAAGAGTACAGCATTTAATCAGGAGGAGAAGGATAAGGTTCCCTGATACGTTACGGTTGTGATTACATAGCACAGGGCCAAAATACATCTGAAAGCCATTTCTTTCCATTTCATTACAGTTTACAGAATCCATGCCTAATTTTAGACATTAGCACTCCAAGCTAGATGTATAATAGCCTCTATCTAATCCTACAAGCCATTACAACACAGTTTATAGTATCATCCACAAGAGCCTGGTGGAGCCACATTCTGGTTATGAAACACAGGGCTATAAAGCAGATGGGGGTCCAGGGAAAGGTGCCGACAAGCTAAACTGAGAAAGCAGCACTGAAACATTACGTTAGTTGAAAGTCCATGACAGATAGGACATAAATTTATACAACTGAGGCAATATCATGATCTATAAGGGGGAGGCACTGAAACTGAATTTAAGGGATTGATAACCAAACAAGGGATGGTGAAATGACCGTTTTTGTAATCCTTCAGTTAAAATAACAAAACACTAGAAAATAAATCTTATTGAAAAAGATGAGGATATCCATAACATCAAAGCCTCTCGGGCTCTTAACAGCTACATTTTTTTTACGAATAAGTATAATTTTTGTTTAAGTTGTACCATTGTATCAGGTGCTTTAAAACCCCACTAGAATATCAGAATAATCCCTCCAAATAATAGAAGGGAAACTGGCCAGAAAAGGGTAAATGCAGTGACCAGTAAAAAGGAAAAAAAAAAAAACACAAGGGAGTGCTGAAAAATTGTCTTCCTAAACAAACTTGCTAATGCTGAAAAACCGTCACTGATTTAGAGCACACTAACTTGGAATTCTTGAAAATCTGGTCAGAAATAAGGTTGTGGACTAATATGACACTAATATTTTTTAAATATTGGTGAGCTAACAATGGAAAAAATATAATAGAGTAGCATGTTGAACCTACTTATAAAAATTATATGCTATGGCAGCACTAACTGTAATCAAATAATTGGCATTCTAATTGCAAGTAATTCTTACGTTTATTAAAGCAAGCTTAGCAGGACCTCCGCTTGACAACGCTATAAGCTTACTGTTTGTTTTCAAAAGTAACAAAATTTACCTTTTTAAAACAGAGTTTGCATTCGCTTGAATGGCCTGGATAATTGTTCCTGATGTATCAAGAAGCAGAAAAAGGGGACGACATACAATATCACCTACACAAACACAGAAAAAATGAATGCAACAGACATATTTAAATGTAAATAATGTGTAAGGCTAGATGAAATCGCAGGTGATTTTTTTCTTTTGTGCTTCTCTTTGTTTTCTGGAGTTTCTACAGTGAGCTTGCATTACTACAGTAATCGGGGACAAAAGGTTTCATTAGTTATTTCAAATTGGCTTTCCCTTTTCAGTCCAGCCTACACAAACTGTTACATTATTTTCCCTGCAAAAATTATTTGATCTTGTCACTCTCTGTTAAATAAATAAATGTTTTAAAAATCTTTAATGCCATCCCTACACTGCCTACAGATTTAACCACAAGTTCTTCAGCTTGGCACACAAAGCCCTGCTCAATATAACTCCAAATTCTGTTTCCAGCCTTCTCTCCCACGACTCCCTACAGGAACCCTGCAATGCAGACAAACATTCCCTGTGTGTTTCCATCCCAGGTTTTTGCTCCGACTCCTCTTGCTTAGATAGGCCTTCTGTGCATCTCTGCTTATTAAATCATACTCATTCTCCAAAGCCCTTCTCAAATGCCACAATCCCCAAGAAGCTTTTCAGATGTATACAGTTGCATAGGACCTCTCCCTCCTTCAAGTTGCCATAGCGTTTTTTTTCATTCCTCTGTTATGACATTTCTTGCATCCTGCCTTATTATAATTACTTGCATAATTATCTTCTCCCCAGCCAAGCCAAGGAGAGCCTGGAGGGCAGGACTGGATCTTCCTCACTGTTGTATTGCCCACGGGGCCTAGCAGAATGCTTTCGTAAAATAGCAATATTGGTTGAACGAAATTGAATCCAGTGCTGTTGCAACAAACATGTTGTGAAGTTAAATTATGAGAAGACTGAGCCAAATATTTTGGGCCAATAAGGCAAGGTAAGGACTATAAAAAAAAAAACTAAGCTAATCTAAGTTTAGAGAGGTAAAATGATTTGTCACATCTCTAACTTTTAATGATCCATAGTGCTAGGATAAGAACTTGCTACATACTTATCTGTCCTCAAGGCAAACCTGTGAGTATGAGCAATTGAAAAAACATGCCAACAATCACCTAACCTAAGATTCTAAAATGGAAGTTTTCACATATTTTGCTAGCTTCAAAAATAAGTAAGTAAATAAATAAATAAATAAATGAAAGAAAGAAAAAGAAAAAGCTTCCGTGGCCAAGAAAACTGAATTAAGAAGAAAGGAAAAGGAAGGGACAGCTGGTGCCTTATTCTTATTTTCTCTGAATCCCCAGTTCTGAGCACAAAGCCTATCACATAACTGCTTAATTAACATGTTGAACTAAACTGAACTCGTACACTGACAAAATATAAAGCATACTAAAAGAAACAATTGCTCAAATATGCTTGCTGGAACAAGTGTTTTGTCATTCTTCGTATTTAACATTTACTTAACATTATCTGCTTTTATTATTCATGTAGTTCCATCATTTATAGATGGCTACCTGTTTATCTGTGTGAAACCAATGAAAACTCTTAAAACTCAGCAATGAATCAGGCCTAAGACTCCACCTCTAAATTAAATTTTCTCTGGGCAGGCTCTTAAGCCAGCAGTCTCAAAGCATGATTTCCCTCATGTGAATCTTCTTTAAGTAACAGGATTTCAAAACTGAATCCAGAGCCAAAACAAATACCTGCAATCCAAGCCAGCAGGAGAAATCTTCTCACTCTATGTGAGGGTCTGCGCACGTGTGCGTGTGTGTGTGTGTGTGTGTGTGTGTGTGTGTGAGAGAGAGAGAGAGAGAGAGAGAGAGAGAGCAAGAGAGAATGTGTTTTCAAAGTGGGATTTGATTTTTAATGCATTTTTTGGATAACGAAAAGGAAAAGTGATTTTTCCCTTTAATAAAAAGAGGAAAAACAATATTTTCTGTAGCAAGGTATGAAATGATTCAATAGATCAAAAGTGACATGTAGAACATGATTGGCTTACATATCTCAGCATATTAATTCAGTTCTTTGAGTGTAGGAAGCCCAATATTTCAGTCCAAAGTTCTTTCACATCTGTCTTCAGAAACCAACATTTACACTTCATCATAAAAAGTGCTCTCTTGCCACAAGTAACTGAGCTTGAAATCAGATGAACAGCATTATGGCTTATGTATCGTACATGTAAAACAAATTAGCTTTCTTGATTTATCGTGGAAAAAAATGATAGTTTTTGAGAACCAGACTCTGCTGAAAAATTGACCTTTCAGTCTACAAACATACCATTTAATTTACAAGAGAAGTAAACCCTTTTGAATTGTATTTACCCAGTTACTTTAATAAAGGTTAGACCTTTCAAAAACAATTGTAAATGTGGCATTTAGCTTCTCATATTTTTCGAAGCATTACTTGAATCTTGGGATTCAACAGAAACAACTAAGAAAATAATAATAAAGCAACATTGGAGTTCCCCCCAGCGTGAAATAAAATGCACAGTCTACAGATTAAAATCACAGATTTAAAATTTTACATTCTGAAGACTCACTAGCCTCATTGGGTTTCAGGAACTGTCATTAACATCTCCTTTGGGGAAAACATGGCTGATACATTCATTAATTCATTCATAAAGCAAAGCTTATTACTGATTCACACTGGTATTAGTTACTGAAAGCTGATGATTATTAAAATGCAGAAGCACCATCGGGTAATGAAAAATACAGTAATTAAAATCCAAGAGGTTAAATCTCACACTAAAATTCAGAAAGATTTTGTTATACTCATGCGTCTATACAAAAGAAGTCATGTCTGAGAGTTACTGTTAAACCACTGTATTTTCAAGTATTCAGCTTTTTACTAATTTAACAAACGTTTATCATGTGTCTACTGCATGCGTTATGCCCTCTTACAAAATAATTATACTTCCATTATCGTTGAGTGGGATTTAAATTCCCTGAATATAACAAAGTCTGCTCAAGAACACAGTTTATGATGAAAAGAATGTGGACTTTGGAAACAGACTTACCAGAGTTCCAATTTTGGCTCCATCATTTTCTAGCTGGGTGACCTTTGGCAAGTTACTCAACCTCTCTGAGCCTCAGTTGCCTTATTTCTAAAATAAAGATAACAATTCCTACCTAACTCGGTTACTGAGGCAATAATGTACGTAAACGGTACAATGCCTAGCACTTTGCAAATGTTCAATAAATGTTAGGGCTCTTTATTTCCTTCCATATTTGCACAAAGTAAGGGAATGAATCAAATCTGTGTGATTGAACTAAGTAAAGAGAATAAGACAGTTCAATCCAGTGGAATAATAAAACTTGGGTATATCATTTGGACTCTTTAATATGTAAGTTGATTTCTATTCCCCCTGGAAAACTATTTAAAAATACATGAGTTTTTGATGCCTGCCATTCCTTCAGAACCAATGGCAAGAAGCCATTGACAACTGGATAATTCCCAAGAGTTATGTTCTGGAATTCCTATAAAAGGCTCACTCAACGTCACTACCTAAATTTGGTAAAATTCCTTCATTTCTGGGAAGACATCAGCATTAGCCAAATTTATGTCTGCATATAAAGCTGTCTCAAGCCCATTTTGGAATAATTTGTATTATAGCGTAGATAAGCTATTTGAGAGTCAGATTTTCACTCTGGGTTGTGCAAGGTATTATGTAACACATACATGGTAGAAAACCCGATATGAGAACTACCTAATGAACCCAGTATCTCTGCCTTTAGTCTATAGGTCTTTGACCACCTGCTCTCACCACCAGAATAGCTTTGTGTATTTACTCATGCTTTAAGATGGCAGAATTCCATCAGTTTTTGTCTTAGGATTAGTGATCACCAACCCCTGATACTGTTAGATCCCCTAGAACGTGGACCCTGTCTTTCAGCTTAAGTTGACCTTTCTGGCTTTGATCCCATTTATGCATCAATTTATGGTATCTGCCAGACTTCTTTATTTGGCTGTACTTAGCATCCAAGTATCTCCTGGCCAGGCCCAGTTCCAAGTTCTAACAATCCTATCCTGGTTCTTCTATATTCATATTCCTTAAACTACTGGAATTCTAAAACACTTCTAAGGGTTTTCAGAACAAAAATGATTTAACAAATGTATTGTGGGGGTGGAAGTGGGTGGATACACATACATTTGGTCATCAAATAGAGCATATTAAAGAAGGAGATGGAAAATTTGGCTTAACAAAATTAACCAGAGAATTGGATGGCTCTATTACTGCCAGTTTAATGCTAATCTTATCATGATTTACTAACATCAAGCCAGCTTAGAAGAATAAATATTGCACTAAATTTCAAAATAATACAAATACCTAACTCATAAAATATATTCTCTAAGAATTTATATAAATTTTTAAAATAATAGTCATGAAAATAGCTTAAGCTATCTCCTGCTTGTTAGGTCTGATCCCCCAAATCTCTCCTGTGTAAAAGTCAGAAAAGGATGTATTGTTTATTGGTAAACTGTTCCCAGAAGTCTAGCAGTAAGAAAGGTGCTACAGCCCGGCCCTAATGTAACATTGGAATCTCCTGACAATATGCCAGGCATTTGTCTTCTCTGGGAATTTTTTCCTGAGGTTTTCTTCAACTGATTATTAAGAACCCTTTCTCACCTTTCAGCCATCCAAAGTATGTATAGACATCTTACCACATTTTCCCCATTCCTGACCTTGGCCTCTAATCACTTTTACAGTTATTACTGATGCAGAATTCAGAAATCATAAAATATGGATCTGAAGGCCAGATGCTTCTCTCAGCCATGTTTTGTTTGGCCTGCACGGCAGTGTTCTAAATTGTGTCTGTGGATGCTTTTAGACTAGATGGATGCTGTCCATTTGCACAGTTCCCACCACTTCTTGTTACAGAGACAGAAAACTTCCAAAACTATATTGTTCATTAATTCAATGAGTATTTTGTATCACCAGGGCCTGATCCTGGCTACTTTGTTGTTGGTTCACTGTGACTACAGTCCTAATAGCAGCCTCCATCCTTCCTGCAAACCTCAGGGCAGTCACAGAACCTTCTAACCATACTCTAGTAATTTCATTCTAATGGGCCCAATGTTCCCATTGCTATTGGTCTTCATTGCTAATTGCCTTCCTATAGCTCAACCCATAGTAAGCAGTAAAAAGGGAATGAATGAACCAAATCTCCTGCAGAAACTAATGAACATAGTATTAGGAGTCCACCCAGGCCAGGGTGGCATGCAACACCCTGAGGGCATGCAACACCAAAAAGACCAGTGTCCACCAATCACCAGGTTTCAGGGGACAAGGTCAAGATAGGAGCCACTGCTGGTTGGGACACTTACCTCTAGCAGCTACTGAAAGTCAAGCAAGGAGCTAAATCAAAAGCTTCCCTCACACTTGATCCTCAGGGGAGATTCAGAGAAGGAATCTAAGCACAAGAAAGACCCTAAACTAATAAAAGGGGTACTGGGCTTGGAATTTTTGTGAGCCAGGTAGTGGTCTTGAATTATCTTATTCATGTATGCGTATTATTTTGAGTTAATCAAAACTCTCTACAAAACAGTGTTAATGGCTCTTCTCCTTCCTATCACATAAATGATGTTTTTCAGCGGGGCGTGGTGGCTCACGCCTGTAATCCTAGCACTCTGGGAGGCTGAGGCAGGAGGATCACTTGAGGTCAGGACCAGCCTGAGGAAGACCCTATCTCTACTTAAAAAACTAGAAAAAACTAGCTGAGCAACTAAAAATAGAAACAAAAATTAGCCTGGTGTGGTGGCGCATGCCTGTTGTCCCAGCTACTTGCTAGGCTGAGGCAGGAGGATCGCTTGAGCCCAGGAGTTTGAAATTGCTGTGAGCTAGGCTGACGCCACGGCACTGTAGCCAGGGCAGCAGAGCAAGATTCTGTCTCAAAAAAAAAAAAATGTTTTTCCTCTTCTTCAACATTCCAGTGAAGACTCAATGCTTCCTAGAGGCCTCTCAGCACTTAGCTCACAGTTATCTGCATAGCAAACTGCACACTGTATTAGATACCTCCTTTTCAACTGCCCCCCACCCAGTGCCATGCTTTATGCTTCTCCACCCTGCTCTCTGCCACAGGGGGGGTCCCTTGTCCTCTGGCTTCCAGTGAGGCCCAGCTAAAGAGGAGCTCCAGTGGAAAACTGGAGGGAGGGAAATGAGTAAGGTCACAGTATTTGTTCCCCTTGCTCAGGGTCACCTTGAACTGGTTGTGTCCCCCAACAGAAGATCACTGCTCCTCTCAACATGCTCCTCTTCTACTCCACTCTCTCCTTCAGGTTCACGTCTTCCTCTCATCTTTTAGGCCCTCATATTTGGGTGTCAACAGCTCCACAGCTACTAATGCCTCATTGTTGACTACCCCTTATACTTCCCTACACCCCACCCACACGTTTTTAATTAGTCCTTTTGTAAATAAAGCCTCCTAGAATTATCCTAATATAAGTATTCCCTCTCTTTTCTCTGAGACCCTGACAAACACACAGGTCCTCCAAAAATATTTATGAATGAATGAATAAATCTTTCTGGGGTTAACATGTCTATAGACTCCTCAAATGAATCCAGAAATTCCTCACCATTCAATCACAGTTCTCTGTGTTGATTTACATTTGCCTTGAATGCCCTAATAGAACATAGACCCATTGAGAACAAAGGATGGGTTGAATAAGACCAAGATCTGGTAATAAATCTACATGCTAAGGTTGGGCAGACACTTCAAGGGATGTACCCAGCCACTGGTGATGGGAGGAAATCCAGTCTGGCTGGCAGAGCAGGACATCTGAAGGATGAACATTAGGTCATAGGTAGTAGCCCAGACAGTCATTTGGTATCATGGGGCCCCGTACAAAAGTAATAGCTGGGCCGGGCGCGGTGGCTCACGCCTGTAATCCTAGCACTCTGGGAGGCCGAGGCTGGTGGATCGTTCAAGGTCAGGAGTTCGAGACCAGCCTGAACAAGAGTGAGACCCTGTCTCTACTAAAAAATAGAAAGAAATGATCTGGACAACTAAAAATGTATACATAGAAAAAATTAGCTGGGCATGGTGGCACATGCCTGTAGTCCCA
>CAUYSK010010184.1:0-17207 GCA_963575035.1 Avahi laniger | reverse complement strand
TGGTGACATAGCACCTCTTATATACTCCTGGAAAGGGCTGGAACACATTCTACTAAGCGAGGTATCCCAAGAATGGAAAAATAATCACCACATGTACTCACCATCAAATTGGTATTAACGGATCAACACATAAGTGCATATATAAGAATTGCATCTATTAGATATTGGGCAGGGGGGAGGGGGGAGGAGGGAGGAGGGGACGGGTATATGTGTACACAAAGAGTGCGATGTGCACCACGCAATGGGATGGACATATTTGAAACCTGGACTGAGGGGGGAGGGGGGGCAAGGGCAACACACGTAACCTAAACATCTGTACCCTCATATTATGCTGAAATAAAAAAAAAATAAAAAAAATAATAAAAAAAAAAAATAAAAAACAGAGATGTGATTTGGAGTCTTTGGCAAGTCCTAATAAAAGAATCACAGCAAAGACCCCCTGGAGTCCTCCTCTGCTGATAACTTACTTTTCACCTTTTAAGAAACAGCTCCTGGTTTGCTACTGGACCTAACTGAAATAAAATGCTTGAACAAGACCCCAGCTACCTATCATAATGTGAATGAGGTGCTAATTGATCCATTGTTTCAGTTATCTCTTGCTACATAACAAATCACCCTAAAACTTAGTGGCTTAGGACTACAAGCCAGATAACAGAGTTGTCTATGCAACATTGGTGATTTTTAAATCCCCTGATCGTTTTAAAATTACTTTTACAGACTTTAATAATTCAACTAGTGAGTACCTTCTACCTCACTTTGCAAATAATTTCCAGATTTTTATTGACTGAAATAGCTATGTCTATCAAGTGTAGGAAAGGGGAACTGCAGGGACTACAGAAACAGACTGTAGTAAGAAGTAAATAAAGTATTTCCTGTATAAATCCTCACTTTCCCAGAATTACGATACTTGAGAACATTTTGGAATGCAGTTATTCTGAAATCATAATTTAAGCACAAGTTAGTGTTACTGCTTATTCTCAAGTGAATTCTTAGTAGGAAATCAACCTGACAAACCTTGGCTGCAGAAAGAAATGGCAAATGCCTCTAGTTTCTGGTAAATATCATTACTCTTTCAGCTGTATCTTCCCCCAGACAATCACAGAGACAGGTCTCTTAAGAGTGCATTTTAGGCCGGGCGCGGTGGCTCACGCCTGTAATCCTAGCGCTCTGGGAGGCCAAGACGGGTGGATCAGTTGAGCTCAGGAGTTCGAGACCAGCCTGAGCAAGAGCCAGACCTTGTCTCTACTAAAAAAAATAGAAAGAAATTAGCTGGACGACTAAAAATATATATAAAAAAAAAAAAAATTAGCCGGGCATGGTGGCGCATGGAGTTGAGCCCAGGAGTTTGAGGTTGCTGTGAGCTGACCCCACGGACCAACAGAGCGACAATCTGTCTCAAAAAAAAAAAATATATATAAAAAGAGTGCATTTGAAAGAAAAAGTGAATCGAATGACAATAACCAGAACTGAACTAATAACTTATCTTCCAACTCCCACAGAGGAGCTATGTGCCTTCTTTTACACCAACATCCAGAGGGCACATCCATGTTACACGTGTATAGTCAGACATTGCCAGGGAAGGTGAACAGAATAAACCAATTTACTCTCTCTCTGAGTAACCTCCAACCACGAAAGAAATCTTTGATGAGGAGATTTCCAGTTAAGATTTAGAATATTTACTTAGCCAAGTTCCAAAAATGTTCCCAAATACACCAGTACACTAGAATTTCCAGAGTAAGAAGTAGTTCACTGCCATTCCTCCTATCTCATAAAATCAGCAGAAATTTTGATTATTCAGTAAGTAAATCTTATCCTGCTCTCAGTTGCAACCAACAGAAGTTTCATAAAAACTGCACAGGCATGGTGGCTTGCACTTGTAATCCCAGCTACTGGAGAGGCTGAGGTAGGAGGATCACTTGAGGCCAGGAGTTTGAGATCAGCCTGGGCAATACAGCAAGACCCTATCTCTAAAAAAATAAAAAACCTGTAGTCCCAGCTACTCAGGAGGCTGAAGCAAGAGGATTGCTTGAGCCTCAGTGAGCTATCATCATGCCATTGCACTCTAGCCTGAGTGACAGGATGAGACTCCCCCAAAAAATATATTAAAAAAGGAAGTTTCATAAGAACTATTTCAGGTCATTAGCATCATTTAAATGATTTCTGCTTCAAGTCAATGAAAGCAAGGTCAGAATTTCAGTTCCTGACAGGTCAAGCAGCATCCTCTGTTCTTTGGGCAGTGTCTGGCTCTCCAGAGAGCATCCCATACGTACTATCAAAACCAATTTCATTACCATCCTTGCTTTGTTTCTTACCTGCTTTAAGGACCAGAAACAAGAGAGATTCAGAATCCATTCTTCACCATTTAACCTACAATATACCTTCCTGTTGCTAAACTTTTCATTTCATTCCTGGCTCAGGTGTGGCTTTCTGGAACCCTTTGCCTCTCATCGCTCTCCCAGAAATATAAAATGACTGTCTCTCCTTCACTCTCAGATCCCTTCACCCTTTCCCTGCTTAGCACCACTTTGATAGCACTTACCACACTGTATTATAATTATGGGGCTCCCTCTCT
Source organism: Avahi laniger (assembly GCA_963575035.1). NCBI lineage: Eukaryota > Metazoa > Chordata > Mammalia > Primates > Indriidae > Avahi > Avahi laniger. The sequence continues at coordinate 14,635 of CAUYSK010010184.1, read as the reverse complement.
GATTATAAACTCCCTGGGGCACTGTGCCCCACTTTGGTAAACCCAGTGCTTGGCATAGTGCCTGCACATGGAAGTTTCCCAATCCATGTTTTTTGAATGAATAATCTGGCTTCCTGTCTACAGCCCTGGATTATGCTTTTTAATTTAGCTTCCAACCATACTTTCTTCCCCCAGGGTTGGGGCCTTTTGCTTAAACACTGGCCTGGGCTTCCATTAGCAGCCCACCCCAGCTGCAGAGCCTTCTGATCAAGGTAGTGTGACATTCTCCTGCTCCCTCCTGGCCATAGTCGGTCTTGTTCCACCCAGTAACCCTTTCCTCTATCCCAAGTGAGAAATAAATCAGTGTCCCTGGACAAAAAGGGACAAGATAAAATAGTGCAAATCTTTTTCTACTATTTGAAATACAATTCTAAGAAATGCTATCTGATCTGCCAAAGAACACACACACCGCTGAGCACCCAGCAAGTAGCAGGCATTACACTGCGCTTTACATATATCATCTCACTTAATCCTGCCAATGTTATGAGGAAGAGATTATTGTCTCCATTTTTTTATTATCAGAATATTTTGGGGATACAAACATTTTGTACATGAATTGCTTTTATACAGTTTGAGTCAAAGTTATAAGTGTGTCCATCACCCAGATAACGTGCATTATACCTGTTAGGCATGAATTTACCCATCCTCTCCTCCCCCCGTTGTCTCCATTTTAGAGATGAGAAAGCTAAGATTTAAAATTTATGTAACTAACCAAAGATGACATAGCTAAGTAAACAGTAGAGCTGGAATTCACACCCAGGTCTGTCTAACTCCGATGCAATGTCAGTGCTATTTCCACTTTACTGCTAAGCCATACTACAGTGGTCCTGAAATTGGCCTCTACCAAGTATACCCAATGAACACACTTGAAACAATGAAAAATATTTCTTCAAGATAGAAGACACCAAGACTAAGGAAAGGCTAAGGCTTGAAAAATATGAAAAAAAATCTTTTGGTCAAAGGAATTTGATGATAGTTAAGATAGACGTACAATGCAAAGTGTTGTAACTCTGGTTGAAAGATGGTGCAACCTTTTAATGAATCATAGTAAGGTTCAAAATAATTAGGAAAACCAGACAGGCCTTCATAAATAAAAATCTCTGACATACGTTTTCAAATGCATATAACACTCTGTGAACAGAGAATGCTACACAAAAACCAAGAGTTAATTACAAAATTGCAATCTTTTTTCCCACCCTGCTTTTTCAAGCACACAAACTGTCTCATTATTTGTTGTGAATATTAAATAACCCAGGCCAGAAGTGATTAGCATGCGAATAACTGTGCAACACAAAATGTTCTCCTACGATCAGATACCGGAACAGGATTAATCAGAGAAAGTATTTTCACTTGCAGATAATCTTCAACTACTTACCTAGAGAAAGTACTTAACTACTTCCTTGATCAAATGACAGATAATAGTACAAACAAAATTTATATGGGGGGTGGGAAATGGTGTTTGAGAAAGAGCTGGAGTTTTAATATATAAATCTGTGCTCCTTAATCTAGCTTCAAGCTACCTGTGATTCGCCTCCTCTCCTCCAACTCCCCTCCCCAATCACCTGACTGCCTTGATTTATTGCAAGCCATTAAAGAAAAAAGTCCACTTGTTCAAACATTCCAGACATACTGACCTTTGCTTTCATCAAACATGCCAGCACTTTCCCATGTCAAACCCTTCACTCCATCTGCTTCAGTCTCCCCAACACATCCCTTGCTTAGCTGTCTCCTTATCCCTCAGGTCCCAGCCTAAGTGTGTCACTTCCGTGGAGAGGCCTTCCCCAACCATGAACTGCAAAGCCAGTCTCCCAAGCTATTCCCTCCTGCTGCATTCTTCTCTTTTCCTTCAAAGCACTGGCCACTATTACAACGATGAGTTTATTTGTTTAGCTCTCTCCCACACGAGCTCCATGAGGCTAGGAACCTTGCTATTTTGTTCATCACTGTTTATCCAAGATATAGCACAGTGTTTAGCAGTTAGTAGGAGGTCAAAAATATTTGTTAAATGAATCAAACTGAATCAGTATACATAATATCCTTACACTCTTTATCAAGTAAGTCCTCAATCAAAAAAAAAACCCACCCCTAAACACATTTTCCATGACATTGTGACTGATTCTAAACAAACTATTCAACCAGGCATGGCGGCACATGCCCGTAGTCCCAGCTACTCAGGAGGCTGGGGCAGAAGGATCTTGAGCCCAGGAGTTTGAGGTTGCTGTGAGCTAGGCTGACACCACGACACTCTAGCCCGGGCGACAGCACGAGACTCTGTCTCTAAATAAATAAACAAACAAACAAGCCATCCCTTTCTAGTACTGCTCAGTGAACATCAATCAAGCTGGATTTTATTTAAAATTAAACTTTACTTACTTTTCCTACCAATATAAATTACGTTCTTTGATAAAATCTTAATAATTCTCATAATGATAACTGACTTTAATGCACATGCAACTTTTTTAGTGGTGTTTTACATATTCTGAAGCTGAGGCTTAATGTGTTTTTGTAATTAACTTTGCAACAATATCGGAAAATTTATGTCTTGCCATGTTCGGTTCACTCTTTTCCAAAGTTACCTTCTTCAAAGGAAAATTTATTTGTAGTTTAGTTTAGGTTGTGCAACCACATCTGCCATTTTTTCTTGCATTGTTTGCTGTTTTAGGACCATGTGATTCACTTGCAAGAGGATTTCATGAAACTGCCATCCCTCATCCCCTTTATCCAACCCCTCACTGACTCTTGAGCCCTAACTGCCTAAATGTCTCTGGAATCCCTTCACTTTTCTCCATCCCTCTTGTTTCCACCATGGCCGCCATCTTCTCCTGGCTAGAAAGGACTGCATTAGCTCCTAGGGGTCTACCCATCCTGGCTCCCTCGATGCACTCTCCAAAGCCAGAATGTTTTTCCAGGCTCCATAGCATTTTCTGGCCCACACGTGCTCTCCCTACTGTGCAGCCACATTGACCTCACAGCCACCCGGACTCTGCACGCTCTCTCCCCCCACAGGTCCTTCACACATGCTGTTCCCCAGGCCAGAACATTCTTCTTCACCTCTTTGTCTAACTCCTCCTTATCCTTCAGCTTTCAACACAAGCTTCTCTGCCTCAGGGAAGACACCCTGATCGACTAACTTAGTCAAGTCCCTATATCTCATTCAGGCTTGCACAGGTCCCGTTGCCTCTGCGCTAGAGCACTCATAGCAGTTGTGCAGGTCCGTTATTTTCTCTAGCCCCTGTTTCCAACAAGGCTGTGAGCCCACGAGACCAGGACCATGTCAGCATGTGCTCACCTTCCTATCCCCAGCACCTCGCCCCTCGATAAAATATTTTGGGGAAGCTCTTATTACTCCCATTTTACTGTTTAACGCAAAAGGAAACAGAGGCTCAGAGAGGTTATATAATTTTCTCAATGCCACACTGCTCCTGACTAATACTGCTAAAATCCAAACCTAGGTCACATAAAAGGCAAAATAGTACAAAAAATATGATGACATCTTTATTAGGAATGCACGTGCAAGTGGGCTAGACCTGGAAGTTAGTATGCAAGTACTAGAAAAGTTACTTTAAGGTGATAAGATTATACAGTGGGCTTTTGGCATTTTTTTTTTACTTTTTTCCAAAAAAGAAAAAGTTTGCCATTTTAAAAAAATTTAATGGCCATTCAGGGCCGCTTTCCTCCAGTCAGGAAAATGGGGGTGCACGCGTGGGCAGAGCTGTACACTCAGCAGGTGCTCCTGCTATGCTGCCCACTCTCCTCCCATCTGCTCTGAGCCCCCTGCAGGCCCCGCTGAGTCTCAGGCCCGCTTGATAGGATGCTGCTACTTCCAGCGGGTCTCAGCGGAGAGGACTGGGGGGCAGGCCACACGGCCTTGTATTGCCCCCATCCCTTCATTCTCCACTGCACTGATAGATCAGTCTTTACTAACAGGTTAGAGGGAGCCAAACAAAATTGTAAAGTGGGAGTGAATGTTCTTAGCCCTATGCTAAATAAGGTTATCATTAAAATCCATGGAGAAAGCATTAAAAAATTAAAACTCTTCACAGTGGTGTCCTGCTGGTCACATCCCTGTTCCTAATCTTGTTCCCCTGACTTCACCAAACCTCCAGCAGTGGGCTCTCCACCTCCCCTTAGAAATAACCTCACTCTCTACCCAATGGGAATTGGTCAGACTCTAGAGTATATTGTCCAATTCCCCACATCCCTCCAGCTCTGTGTCGTCTGTGGGATGCAGTAATCACTCAAGTGAACATTTCTCTAAATCTGAGTTATTCAAATTAGAATATCATCACTCGGGACTACGTCAAGGCAGCTCAGTTAGACTCTCGCAGTCCCTCATCTGATTTTTTGGAGATCTCCCCACCACTGTGAAAGGCAGTTGTGCTTCCTTGTGCTTCCTGACTAACCAGTGGTTAACTGCCGGCTCAAACACAGATACATTCACCTCCCAATGACAAATTGTAAGCCTCAGGGCAAGTACAGCCCAAATCTCCACAGAAGAACACTAATGTTTTGCTTGTTACATGTAATCTGCACCTCTGTCTGTCCCTGCTCACAACAGAGAAAGCAACTTGCACTATTGTGCAGAGTAGTGACAATGCCCTTGTGTTCATCTCCTTACCTTCATCCTATGCCCCTGGGTTTACCAATCAATTAAAAACACTTAAGAAACAAAAGCCATTAGAAAGCCACCTAATCCTTGTCAGTACTCCTTAGCTAAACAAATCTCCAACTGAAACCATGAAATGAAAGAATTTTAATTTACTTTATAGATCAAATTTCTGAGATAGGCATTCTCCCCAATTCATTAAATTACAGTTTAGCTGAATGTATACACTCCTAGGTTAGCATCTGTTGTCTCTCTCTCAGCATTTTGAAGACAATATTTCATTTTCTTCTGACATTAATTAATGCTGATGAGAATCACCATCAGTTTAACCGACCTTTTTAATAAGTCCTCTGTCTCTTCTTTCTATAAGATTTTAAGATTTTTCTTTGTCTTTGATCTATAAACTCTCCATGATGTTTCTAGATATAGATTTCGCTTTTTTTTTTATCTCAGTCCAAACTAGATAGTCTTCCTTAATCTGAATATTTATATCTTTTTAATTCTGGAAGATTAACAATCATTTTGCTTCAGATACTGCCTCACCCTCATTCTCTCTATTCTGTTCTTCTTGATCCTATTAAATACATGAAGTAACTTTTCAGTCCAATCTCTTTCTCAGATTTTTCATCTCTTCTCTACACCCTATATTCTCAGTGATTTTCTCAAAACAATCTTCCAATTTACTGATGTTATATTCAACTATGTTTAATCTACTATTTAACCTAACTATTGGGTTTTTATTTCAATATCTCTATCTTTTATCTTTTATTTCCAGAAGTTATGCTTGGTTCTTTTTCTTATCTCCTGGTTCACTTTTTATACTCTCCTGTTCTCCTATGGACTTGACCTACAGGCTTTTTAAATCCTTAAAAATATTAAGTACACTAATTATAAAGTGCATTCTATTATCTCCAGTTCCTATGGTATTAATTCTCTTGTTTGTTGTATCTGCTGATGACTCCTTATGGTCATTTCTTTCCTCACATGATTTGCAATTTTTTATCTGGAGCAGGGAGTCCCATGTATAACCTATGGTCATCTCTATAGAACAATTTTCCATTTTTCTCTGGTGCAATTCAGTTTCTAGATCAGTGTATACATTAATTTTTCAGGTTGGCATTCCACAAGAGTGATAAGGCAGGATGCTGCCCCCACCTTTCCTGGGCCAGTGAGCCACACTGGTCTAGTCCCTCTGTGGGATGGACAGTTCTGTGAAGCTTCTTGTTCTATGCAGTGGTCCCAGACCTAGTTCCCTACCTTGCACAGTCCTGAGACCTCACCTTCTGACTTTGTGTGAGTGTTAAAATCCCAGATCCCAGCCAAAAAGCGCTTAATCTGGCTTCACCATCCCCAAGATCTACCTTACCTTCACCTTGCCCTTCTGGCTTTGAGTTTCACTACATTTCTTACCTCTGAGGATTTTTATTTATTTCTTTTAAGCGTGGCTCAGTTCTTTTTAAAAATTTTTTAATCATTTTTAATTTATGTTACATTTCTGAGTTTTAGAGTGAAATTTTTTTCTTATCTTTGGTACACTACATTAGCCAAAAATGATTCCATAATTTCTGTACATGTGGAAAGAAAGACAATGTGAGGATTGACTGTTCTCAAAAAATAAATGTTTCCTATAGTTGGAATAAAATTTAGTGGAGAAAGAAGGAACCACAACACATCCCTGAGTTAGCAGGTCCTGAGGGTCAGGTTGGACACCTTGTCGTTCATCACAGTCCGGCACAACTGAGGGCTGTCGATCTAGACCCCCTGGTAAATGGAGTAATGTCCACAGGAGTAAACGGTAAATGTCCCCTGGCCTGTGACATCCTCAGGGCTATGAAATGGTGTTCTCAAAATGCTAGGGACTTTTACTAGCCTGTGTCATACAGGATTAGATCAAAAAACAGAAGCTACGCTAGATTTTTGAGTAAGAAAAAGTTTAATACAGGGAAATAGAGGTTTACATGACTGCTGAAAAGTTGGGGATCAAAGGTCGGGAATGTCACTCTGAACAACTCCAAGTGCAGGGATTCCAGAGACATCTGCAACAACAAAATAGGCAAACCTGAGGAAGTTGCTGGAGGCTGCTGTGAGCCATCACCAGTAATGTCAGAAGGATGTTTAATAGCTATGGCCAGAGCCCACACCTGCCGTCCGTCAGCTGAAGACTGCAGTCTTCTGTAAAATAATGGCGTCTGCTTCCCTCCACCTCGTAAATGTCAATGGAGCACCTCTCATTAGCAGGCTCTAACCAGAGCCATGTTCTTAAAGGAGTCTGGAAAATGTGCTTTCCAGGATTGAGTTCCTGTTGTTGAGGAGAGATATTAGAAGGGGGAGGGTGGTACTAGCTACAACAATAAAGAACATATATAGCTCTACCCTTTATTGCACATATTGTGTGTGTGTGTGTGTGTGTAAAATCCCCCCACTCAACTCTCCAATGGTACAATAAACCTATTTTCTGGAGTCATTTTAAAGTTGAATTCCATTGATCTATCCATTCCAGGACCTGTAATATATCTTTTTGTTAATGAAATTTTATATTATATTTAACTTAACACACCTTATTTCTTCTTTTCACAATTTATCAGTTTTTTCAGTTAGTTTCCGAAGTGAATTGTTAACTCAGTTTTTTTAGATTCCTCAAAAAATTCAATGGTGTTTAAATTTAAATTATGATAAACCCATAAATTAATTTGGAATAATTTATATCTTCAAAATTTTTAGTACTCTAGTCAAGGAATAATATGTATCTCTTAATTTTGTTCTTGTTTCATTTTTCTCAGAAGAGTTTTTAATACATTTCATGCAAGTTCCACTTATTTCTTCAGATATTTTTATGTGTTCTAAAGTTCTTATGAGTGGAATGCTTTCTTCCGTTACATTTCTTCTAATTTTTAATAGGTATGTCTAGCCACTTTATTAAACTTTTACTCTCTGATCCTAATTGTTTATACCTTATTTCTTTGGGAATTTGTGTGTATACAATATCTTATGAATATAATAATATTATCTAGTTCAGCATGATTTTTGTTTCAGGTCTTATTACATTATCCATAACTTCTAGAATAATGTTAAATTTAAAAATGGTAATTAGTAGACATCTTGTTTCATACATAATTGTAATACTATCACCTCCAAAAATTTGTTGTCAAATTGTAAGATAAGGAAGCATTGCTCAGAGGTTTTACAATAGTAAAATGACATAGACATGTTTCTGCTGGAAAAAAAAAACAGGAATCTTTGTCTTTGCATGCAGATAGACCCAGTGAAAGCATCTGGGCCTTGGAATGTGATATACATGGATTCAAGCCTGAATTTACTTCTTTGTGGGATGTAGAACTCTAACGTGACCCCCCCAGTGACTCATGCCCTTTCCCCTCAGGTGAAGGAAGGACTTGTGAATATGATAGGATATCATTTGCTTAATCAGTTTATATTATAAGCCACAGTTGACCTTAAAAAAGAGAAATTATCTTTAGGGTGCCTGATCTAATCAGACGATCCTTAAAACGGTTGGGGCTTTTCCTGGCAAAAGGGATTTGAAGCATGAGAGGTATTAAACACAAGGCATAGTCTCTCTTACTGGCTTTGAAGATGGGGAAAGCCATAAGGCAAGCAATGCAGGTGGCTTCTAGGAGTTGAGAGTGGCCCTAGCTGATAGCCAGCAAGAACACAGAAACTCCAGTCCTACAACCATAAGGAATTTAATTCAGCCAACAACAAGACTGATCTTGGAAGCAGACTCTTCTCTGGAGCCACCAGAAAAAATAATGCATCCTGATCAATGCCCAGATTTCAGACTTACGAGAACATAAGCAGAGAACCCAGACAGAGAACCCAGCCTGCTTGATCAGGCTTCTAACTTCACAGAACTGGGAGCTAATGAATGAGTGTTGTTTTAAGCTGCTAAGTTTGTGTGACCTGTTATGCAGCAAGGAAAACTAGTGCACAACAGCTAAATGAACTTGGATCTACTCTTTAACCTCTCCAAGCTTATGTATCTTCACATGTAAAATGGGCAGGGTAACCACATTGCAAGATTGTGGTGGAGACCAAGAGGTATATAAGTAAAATGTATGCTGCTATGGCCGCTATGGCATGTTGCATACAGGCTCTTATAAAGTCTATTCTTAAATATAAGAATAGCCAGGGTCACTAATGTTGACCCTATTAGGAGAATCTCCTGGGCCGCGAGAGAAGTGGCTATTCCACGGGGCCCCAACACTGTCCCCAAGGGTTCAACTTCTTGTGGCAGACAGAGTGGTGACCTCCCAAAAATGTCCACATCTTAATACTTGGAACTTGTGAATATGTTCAGTTACATGGCAAAGGGGAGTTATATGGATTTAGGGTTGCTAATCAGCTGACTTTGAGATGAGTATCCTAGATAATCAGATTATCAGATCATCCTAGATAAGCTGGGTGGGCCCAGTGCAATCACAAGGGCTCTTACAGTGGAAGCAGGAGGCAGAAGAGCAGGAGAGTCAGAGAAATGGCAGCATGAGAATGACTTGCTCAAATGTCACTGGCTTTAAAGACTGAAGGAGTCATGAGCCAAGGAATACCGGCAGCCCCTAAAAGCTGGAAAAGGCAAGGAAATTGGTTCTCTCCTAGAGCCTCCACAAAGGCATGAAGCCCTGCTGACTCCTTGATTTTAGCCCAGTGAAAACCCATCAGACTTGTGAACTATAGGATTATAAGATAATAAATCAGTATTGTGCTGTTTTAAGCCACTAAATTTTTGGTAACTTGTTATAGCAGCAACAGAAAACTAATCCACTTTCGCTTGTGCTGCTTGTTCATTCTCTGGCCTAAGAATTGACACACTGCCTCCCCTCCATGTTCGACCCCAGGCCCAGCATATCTGTGCACTGGTACCCAGCAGCAAAGCGATGACATGGCTAGAGCACTTAAACAAGACTTGACCAGAATTTGGGTATGACAGCAGCATTACCTTAACAGAATACCGTAATTTACAAACCGACTTCTACTCCATAAATGTATTGTGCTAATTAAGCGACATAATAGATGTTAAGTACTACACAGTCTGGCCTAGAGAAAGCAGTCAAAAAATATTAGCTGCTATTATTATAGTGATTGTTGCTGTTAGTAATCCCTTCAGCAAAAAGGGAGACTTTGGCTATAAACACCTGAAGAAGCTATAGCAACTGATTGACCATGTTGATGCAAACAAAAGAGATGGGTCTGATTTGGGATGTAGATGGTATAAAGAATGTGAGGCGAACCAGGCATGGTGGCTCACACCTGTAATCCTAGCACTCTAAGAGGTTGAGGCAGGAGGATCGCTTGAGGTCAGGTGTTCAAGACCAGCTTGAGCAAGAGCAAGACCCCGTCTCTACTAAAAATAGAAAAAATTAGACAGGCGTGCTGGCATACACCTGTAGTCTCAGCTACTAGGGAGGCTGAGGCAGGAGGATCGCTTGAGCCCAGGAGTTTGAGGTTGCCGTGAGCTAGGCTGATGCCACGGCACTCTAGCCCAGGCAACAGAGCAAGACTCTGTCTCAAGAAAAAAAAAAAAAGAATGTGAGAAGAAAGGTCTGCATCACAAACCATAGCAACAGTGACACCAGCCTTCATACAAGAAACAAGCCAAATGGGAACTCGGTACACAAAATAAAAAGCACGAGTGAATTGTTCTTTCACAGATCTCTTCAGTTAACATGCATTTGCATATAATGTTCTATCAAAGAATCATGTTAGAGAAAGACCTAGACAAGAAAAGTGTAGAGGAAAATACTTTATTAACAAAAATGATAATGGTTGACATCTATTGAACACTCATTCTGTGCCAGATTGTGTGCTCAACACTTTGCAAATAATATGAGCTAATTTGGGTCATAATTATTAAAATTAAGAAAATATTTAAATGGATAACATCCTCAATGCCCACAGTTCTTGCTTGTCAAATGTCATTTTAACTCTTTAAGACTATGCCAAAGTATTTGGAATCAGAGGCTACTCATATCTACTAAGAAAAATTTGGGCTAGGGTTTATCCCACACATCAATTGTTACCAATTTCGAAGTGGAGATGGAAATCCACAAGCCTAGCAATATTGCTTAGAAACTATAAATTAGCAAAGAACAATACTCTGAACAGACATGGGACCAAAACAATTTGACGAGTTCTGCAAAGACATAGTCCAGACAGTTTGTATAAATGTGTCAGGGCTAAAGGCTTCTCAAAACTCTCTCTAAATGGCCTTACCTTAGTTTCTTTTAGGTGGAGGAGCAGTCCCAAAATTATCATCTTCTAAGGTGGAATTCACAATGTAAAAAGTCATGAAAAACAAGAAGGGTGTATAATTATAAGAAAAATAAGAAAGCCTGAGAAAAACCAGAAGAGCTTTGTTAATTTATGTTTATGACAGGAAAAACAGTGATAAAACCACTTGGGAGCAGAGGATATAACATATCCATTCATTCATTCCTTAGGTAATAGAATAGATACTAAGTACCAGACATTATAGTAGATGATAAGAATGCAATGACACATAAGACACTCGCTGTCTCTGCTCTTGGGAAGCTTACATTCTAGCATGATAGAGGGACATAAAATGTGACAAAGGTGAACTGAATTATTCATCTACTATTTTGTTTCTATGAAATAAAAATGGGCTTTGTTCTGCACAGAGCCTGTCATGTCCAATAGCTTTCTAAGAAAAACTGTCTGGCACCTTCTTGCAGAAGGACAAGCTTATTCAGCCTTATTCTGCATTGCATGAATCTGTTCCACCACATTCAGGTAGCTCCAGTCAGAAGAGAGCACTTAGCCCAAGGGCAGCTCATCTGAAGATTGACTGCAAGGACTGATGCTAAAACAACGCACACAGAAGGAGGAGTTTGAAGTGATGGATTTGGTAATTAACCTGACTTCATTGTTACACAATGTATACATCAAAACATCACATTGTATCCCATAAATAGCTACATTATTATGTGTCAATTACAAATAACATAAAACACTTTTTAAAAAGATGAAAGAAACAATAAGAAAATCACACTTTTAAAGAAACTGAAATAATGAGTAAGAAAAAGCTATGAGTAGTTATAAACATAGCACAGAAAAAGAGAAAGCCAGATTGGTAAGAGAAGAAAACACACCTAATCACTTTAACATCTGGTCAAGATGGAGTAATAGGGACTGGATTTATTCTCACACCTGAAACAACTTTAAAAAATAGACAAATATATTAAACAATGGTTTTCAACATACTGGACATCAGCAATGAGGGACAGTGATCCCTGAAAGAAGGGAAACAAACAAGGCGAGCCTAGCAATTACTCCCCAGCCTCTGAAGCTGAGGAAAGAGCCACCGGAAATTATCAGAGGTAACTGTGCTAGTCAGAGTTCACCAGAGAAACAGAACCAACAGGACATGTATACATATAGCATGAGATGTTTAAGAAATTGACTCACGTGATTGTGTAGGCTTGGCGAATCTAAAATCTGTAGGGTAGGCCAGCAGGCTGGAGACCCCAGGAAGACTTGCAGTGTGAGTTCCAGTGCCGCCTGCTGGCAGAATTCCATCTTGCTCAGGGGAGGCCAGTCTTTGTTCTATTAAGGTTTTCTACTGGTTGGATGACACTGGTTGGATGACACCCTCATAATACGGAGGGTAATCTGCTTTACTCAAAGCCCACCCATCTAAATGTTAATATCTTCCCAAAAAACACTTTCACAGAAACATCCAGAATAATATTTGCCCAAATATCTGGGCACTGTGGCCCAGTCATGTTGGCACATAAAATTAACCATTACATAACAATACTTGGTGCTCACATAGATCCAGGAATCATGCCTGTTTACACTAGCCAGACTGAAAAAAAAATACTCAGTTCTTTGTGCATCACAGTACTCACAAGGGTCTTGCATCAGGAAGGGGAAAAATTTAGCCCTAGACTGAACTCTAGCATGGTCCTATGTAAAAATGATGAAATGCAAGAGTCACAAGGATCAATATGTTTCCAAGTAACTCAACTGCATCCCAAAACAAAGTTGAAGAATATTTATAGAAATACAAAAATATCTAGCACCTAGCAAGGTAAAAGTCACAACATCTGCCGTCCAATCAAAAATTACCTGGCAAGCAAAAAAAAAAAAGTAGAAAGTATAATCTATAAGGAGAAAAAATAAAAACTGGTGCAGAACAGATACACATGATAAAATTAGTAAGCAAATACATTTTTTAAAGTTTTTACAACTGTATTCCATATATTGGTAAAGACTGAACACATTAATACTAAGTACACACATGAAAGATCTTTTTTAAAATATCTAAATTGAACTCTAGAAATGAAAAACTGAAGTGTTTGAGAAGAAAAATACATTGGATGATATTAATAGCATATTAGGCATTCCAGAATAAGAGATAAGTAGACTTAAATATTGAATTAAAAAGCAAGATCCAATCATACACTGGCTACTAGAAACTCACTTTAAATATAAAGACATGAAAAGGGTAAAAATAAAAGGATAGGAGAAAGTATAAAACATTAACACTAATCAAAAAAAGCTACAGTGGCTGTATGAACAACAAAGTATAATTTAGAGCAAAGACTATTATCAGGGACAAAGAATGTCATTGCATAATAATAAATGGGTCAGTTCCTCAAAGGACATAATAATCAACAAAGTTTATACATCTTAATAATCAAGCACAATTCATGGAACAAACTGGTAGAACTACTAAGAGAAATAAAAGATCCATGAATTACAGTCAATTTTCAACATCCCTCTCTCCACAACTGATAAAACAAGTACACAGAAAAATCAGTAACAATATGGAAGACTCAAGGAACATTATTGTGGCCTGAATTGTGTCCCCCAAAAAGATATGTTCAAATCCTAATCGCTGGTACCTGTAAATGTGACCGTATGTGGAAATACATTCTTTGTGGAAGTAACCAAGTTAAAATGAGGTCATACTGGATTAGGGGACGTCCTAATACAAGAACTGGTGTCCTTATGAGAAGAGGAAAATTTGGACAGAGACAGGAAGAATGCCATGTGACAATGGATGCAGAGATCGAAGTGATGCATCTTCAAGCTAAGGATTGCCAGCAACCACCAGAAGCTAAGAAAGAGCAAAGAAAGATCCTCCCCGAGAGCCTTCAGAAAGAGCACAGCCCTGCCATCATGTTGATTTGAAATTCTAGCCTCCAGACCTGTGAGAGAATAAATTTCTGTTGTTTTAAGCCACTCAGTTTGTGGCAATTTGTTACAGTAGCCCTAGGAAATTAATACGACTATCAGCCAATTTGTGCTAATTGACATTTATAGAGCACAGCAGAAAACACTTTCTATTCAAGTGTAAGGTATCAAGATAGGGCCTATATCCTGGACCATAAACAAGCTTCAATAAATTTAAAGGGATTCAAGTCATACAAAGTATATTTTCTGACCACAAAGGAATTAAATTATAAATCAATAACAGAAGGACAGCTGGAAAATCTTCAAATATTTGAAAACTAAACAATACATTTTCAAATAACCCACAGATCAAAGAAGACTGAGAGAAAACATTTGGAAATCACATCTCTGATAAAGGTCTTGTATCTGGAATATATAAAAACTCAATAATAAGAAAAGAAAGCCAGGCGTGAGAGCTCCTGCCTATAATCTCAGCTACTTAAGAAGCTGAGGTGGGAGGATTTTTTGAGGCCAAGAGCTCAAGATTAGCCTGGGCAACACAGGGAGATCTCATCTTGAAACAAAGAAAGAAAAGAAAGAAAAGAAAGAAAGAAAGAGAGAAAGAGAGAAAGAGAGAGAGAAAGAGAGAAAGAGAGAAAGAGAGAAAGAGAGAAAGAGAGAAAGAGAGAAAGAGAGAAAGAGAGAAAGAGAGAAAGAGAGAAAGAAAGAAAGAAAGAAAGAAAGAAAGAAAGAAAGAAGGAAAGAAAGAAAGAAAGGAAGGAAGGAAGGAAGGAAGGAAGGAAGGAAGGAAGGAAGGAAGGAAGGAAGGAAGGAAGGAAG
>CAUYSK010010183.1:0-69468 GCA_963575035.1 Avahi laniger | reverse complement strand
GCAACTCCGAGAGGGCAGGGGCAGGCCCTGGGCAGGGTGGGTGAGTGGATGCAGACTGCCTTGTCGCTCCTGCGGCTCCCCAGTGAGGGGGCGGGGCTGCTGCATGTCTCCAAGTCCCCAGGGTGCCCAGTGGGAGGAAAAAGTTAGCCTAATGTGAGAGACAGAAAACGGTAGTGAGGGGCCCCTGGGCCTGCAGGGGGTCTTAGAGTGGGCGACTGCCATCTAAGTAGATCCCTAGAACCAGAGAGCCAGGGGGGCGTAGAGGCAGCATCAGTAGATTTCCTAGGTCATCGTTTGTGGCAGACATTCTCAATCTCGAGGGCTTCTAAAATTCCCGGTGCTGAGCCACACTCCCGCCCAATTAATCGGAATCTCTGGCCGTGATATCCAGGCATTACAGTGTTTTAAAGATCCCCGCAGTGGACCCCCCAAATTCATCTGTTGAAACCCTAATCCCAATGTGACGGTATTTGGAGATGAAGCCTTTGGGAGGTGATTAGGCCATGAGGGTGGAGCCCTTATGGTGGGATTAGTGCCCTTATAAGAAAAGGCCAGAGAGCTAGCTCACTCTCTTTCTGGCACGTGAGGATACAAGGAGAAGTTGGCCATCTGCAACCAGGAGGAGGGCCCTCACCAGAACCCAAGCATGTTGGCACCCCGATGTCAGACTTCCAGCCTCCAGAACTGTGGGAAATAAATTTCTGTGGCTTATAAGCCACCCAGTCTATGGTACTTTGTTATGGTGGCCCAAGCTGAGGCACTCCTTGTGTCCGTTCAACGTGGAGTCGGTTCTGTACACCCTTGCGACTTACTCAAAGTGCGGTCCCCCCACCAGCAGCACCTGCATCATCCGGGCATGTGTTGCAAATGCAGGATCTCAGGCCCACCCCAGACCTCCAGTATCAGAATCTACAGTTTAGAAGATCCCAGCCAGCTCGTGCGCACGTTAGCTTGGGAGGGCTGCTGATCGCTCCCGGGGGTGAGAGCCGGACGAGGTGAGGTGCGCCTGCAGCAGCCCACACACGGCTTGGATCAGGGTCTCCAGCCTTGTGGAGGGCCCCACTCCAGACCTTTGAGATCACAATAGCCAGATGTGGAATCTGGACTTCAGCATTTTTCAAAAGCACCTTGGCTGATTTTAATGGACGGCCAGGGTCGAAAACTTCTGACTTCAATAGAGAAGCTGATGACGACACACCTCTGGGCAAGAAGGGCTGGGAGAGAAGAGAGAGAAAAATTTCAACCTGAAAGGGACCGAGTTACAAGTCGGAATTGACTGAGAAGTCACTCAGATGGACCGAGTTCATGTGGAAGCAACTGGACGAAGCACCTCCCTCAGAGAGAACAGGACTTGGAGACAGAACGTCGCATTGAATTTTGTAAAGATAAAGACACGTTTTTGCAAGCCTACGTCTGTGACTGCGAAGTCACTCCATCTACAAAACACCATGACGATGCCTGGCACGTAGCACTCACTCGATAGATGGTTATTCTTTTAAGCAGAGAGAAAACAACATGGCTCGAATATATGTCCACCAAACTTTGTTTGCATTTTGGAATCTGAAGATTGGTATCTTGCAACAATTTTGGAAACTCTCTCTTTGAATACCCCCTCTCCTTCGTTCTCTCTGTTCTATCAGTTAACTGCAGTTAGATGTATATTAGATTTCATCCTAGTCTCTAGGACTCTTATTAATCTCTTATATTTTTCATTTTATTGTCTCTCCATGCTGCATTTTGAGTAATTTCTTCAAATCAGTTTCCATCCCCAATTTCTTTCTTAAACTGGACCTAATCTGCTATTAGTAAGTCCTTTAAGTTTTACATTTTAATTATTATATTTTATGAATAAAACAAATATTTCTTTCCTTTCCCCATCTCTATTATTTTTATTATCTCTTATTTATACTTTGAATATCTTTTATATCTTCAAATAATTAAATCATACTTAATTTTCAGTCTTTGTTCAACATCTAAAATTATTGTGGATTTGATTTTCCTATCCTTGCTGTTTCTGCCTGGCCTTTGTATGTGGTGGCTTATTTTCTTGTAGTGTGTGTGTGTGTGTGTGTGTGTGTGTGTGTGTGTGACTGTAAGTTCATGTCTTGTTAGTAATAAGTACTTCCTTCTGGTATATTCAGCAAGTGTTCGTGTTGGCTTCTTCTAGACTACAGGGGGTATTACCAATCCATGAAGCTTTTACGTACGTTAGTAGCTTGAAGTTTGTAGGATGACACAGGTAGGGTGGATCTGGGCAGCAAATCTGCAAAAGAGCCTGCTTTTGGCTATAATTGTTTGGAGTAGAATTTTCCTCCCTTCCACCCAGAGCCAAGTGGGAGCAGTTTTTTCCCTTGAGGTTTCCCATCTGTAAGGCAGGTTTATTTCTGGCAGACCCCTATGATGAGAGTAGTCTGTGGCATCCTAGCCTTAGGTAGGGTCTTTTAATAGATTCCCACCCTGGGTGGGCCTGTGTCTTTTTGTGTCCCCGCACACTACCCGTCTGTCAGAGCAGAAGCTTCCAGTTGCCGAGCTCGGCCCCTGCTCCCAGGGTGAGAGCCAGCGTCAGCGCTTGCTGGCATCTCTGCATTCCTGCCTGCACTTCGTGTTTGGTCTCCGTGGATTCCTTTCTTTATTGCCAGCTTAGTGATGCATCTTCAATGATTTTTAAAAACCTTTCCCAGCTTTTTGAGTTATTTCAGAGGGCAGACTGTCCAGAGCAGCTTATCTACAACATTGCCAGAGTGGAAGACTTCAGTTTCTATTCTGGCAAATTCTCTGTGGGCCTTCCAGGCTCAGGAACAGTGGCCCTTGCTCACAGGACCAACATTTAAACCTACACCCTTGTCACCATTATTCAAAATGTTATTTTGAAGAAAGGAAACAGACAAATTTTTTTTTTTCAGTTCTTTGCTTTTTAAAGAGTGTTGGTCATTTAAATTTCTGTAAAAACAGCAAAAATCTCCCCAAGCCAGGGGACCAAATGAAAGCTGAAGCAACAATCCTATCTTGATGCTGATGTAGATGTTGACAGAAAGCTGAGTGTGAAATTCTGCTGCACGTTACCAAGATAAAAATCATTTATGTTGGCTGAGGCATCTAATGAAAACTTGAAAAACCACCCAATGGAGGATAGTAATCTTACTCACCCAAAATGATTGCTCCAATCTTCTTAGGCTACTGTCATGCCAATATAGTTTTTAAAAGTCCCTTAGTTTCTTGGTCCCGAACATGACAATTTAAAGATTTTTCCATCTCAATTACTTGAATAGAGAGCTCTGTGGAGTATATGGAATGGTGGATGTTTCTTCTCATCATGAGATTAGAGCTACATGCTCTTCAAACAAGGCGAAACACGTTCTAGACCTGTGTTATGTAGCACGCTACAGTTTTCTGCCTAGAATACATGAATCATCCCACTTGAAAGCTTTCTCTTTCTGACTAATGCCACTATGGCGATTTTCAATGACAGAAGCTTTTGACAAGAGTTGCTACCAAGAGGTTTAATTTTCTTCCACAGTTTTAAAAATTATGAGTTATTTTTAGAAAATAAAGATAGGAGATAAATTTACTTTAGCACCAACTGGACTGGCCTCTTTAAAACAGAGAACAGGCAGTCACAAAGAAAGCAGGGCGCAACTAGTTAAAAATAACAAGCCCAGCCCAGGGGTGCTCACCTAACAAGCCTGGCCCGTGGCCCGGGTGCACCTTGACCCTGGCACAGCTCTGTTCTCCTTGCCTGCTCTCGGCAACCGTGGCAGCGTGCTCTGTGCTGGCTCATCTTCCTGTTTGGTGCCTCCAGCGGTGGCTCGACCCCAGGTAGCTTTGGTGCAGGACAAGGCCCCCAGGTGTTCTGGCCACATGCTCTCCTCCTCAGGGGAAACTGCTGACGTGAGCTATGCCAATAAAACAAAAAAAATTATCTAGGTTAGCCATAGAATTATATGATTTCCTTTGATGTCCTGAATTTTTAAACATTCTTATCTGATTTTATGATGAGATTCTATGCAACAAATTCACTCTTTGAAAGATTCTTCAAGCAGTAAAAATGAAGGGCAAATTAAGTTTTGACTTTTTAAGGAATAGACAGAAGCAATCTCCCATGTAAGGTTCCCTTTTGCAAAAGGAATGAAGCTTAATCAAGTCCTTTCTGCCCTATTGCTCGAGTTTGTTCTTTCTACATTTTTGTTATCATGGTAAAAATATACATAATATAAAATGTACCCTTTTAACCATTTTTAAAGTGTACAGTTTAGTGGCATTGAGTACATCAAAATTGTCAGGCAACCATCACCACTATCTATCTCCAGAACTTTTTGTCATCTCAAACTGAAACTGTGTACCCATTGAAAAATAACTCCCATCGCTCCTGCCCTGCAGCCCCTGGTAACCACCTTTCCACTTTCTGTCTCTAAGAAATTGACTACTCTAGGTGCCTCACAGAAATGGAATCATACGGTATTCGTCCTGTTGTGTCTGTTTTTTTCACTTAGCATAATGTCTTTAAGGTTCATCCATGTTGTAGCATGTGTCAGATTTTCATTCCTTTTCTTGTCTGTATAATGTTCAATTGTGTGGATATACACATATTTTTGTTTATTTAGTCATCTGTTGGACAGTTGGCTGTTTCCATCTTTTGACTCTGGTGTGTAATGGTGCTGTGAACATGGGTGTGCAAATATCTGTTGGAGACCCTGCTTTCAATTCTTTTAGGCACATACCCAGAAGTGGAATTGCTGGATCACATGGTGTCTATGTTTAATTTTTAAGGAACTGTCATCCTGTTTTCCCTAGTGGCTGTGCCATTTTACATTCCCACCAGCAATGCACAAGGGTTCTAGTTTCTTCACATCCTTACCAACACTTGTTATTATCCGGTTTTTGTTTTTTCTTTTTTAAATTGTAGCTGCGGGCAGTTTGCTATGCTTCCAGCAAAAAATCGGGTCCCTTAGGTAGGGGTCGTCGCAAAGGATAAGAAAATAATAGAAAATGGAAAATAATAGAAATAAAAGAATACACAGAGATGAAGGTATAGTTTTATAGATTTATAAAGATAAAAGGCAAAGCAAGTGTATTCAAGGGTCCTTGGATATCTCCATCAATCACAAGGCCCAGAATAAAGTTTCACATGGGCATTTACAGGTACAGAGATGGGTTGCCAGGGGTAACAGATTTACATAATAACAGGTAGTTCGTAGTTCATTTTGGGTTAAAAGTCTTTCAAAAGGCTTCTCTAGATCCCTTAACTAACTCTGGTTACAAAATCTTTCAAGGACAAGTTTCTGAGTTCTAAGATAAAGCTATTACTTAACAGAAGGGTTAAACAGAGATATAGTGACTCCATATTTCTTTATCTAGTTATTGCAGATAGAGACGGGTCATCGGAAGTCAAGCCGGAACTGTCCTTTGGGCTAACTGTTTTTAGCCGCAGGTATCTGTCTCGGGGTGGACACTCTTTGATCAGCTCTCATCCCGTGATTCCATGGAGACCTTGCTTCGTCCTTCAAAGCAGGTGAGAACCACGGAATTGAGACCGAAGCAGTCACCTTGGAAAGCAGCTGCTGCTGACCTTTTGAGATACCCTCCTGAGGTGGAGCAGCTTTTGATATGCAAACTAACATGTTCACATGTTCTTCCAGGGCAGAGCCCTGCACAACTCCTGAGACCATTTCTGTCTCTAATATAGTGACATTAATTTATGGAGCGACAGTAGCCATCTTAATGGGTGGGAAATGGTGGCTCACTGTGATTTTGGTTTGCATTTCCCTGACGGTGAGTGATGCTGTATCACTCCCTATGTTTTTGGTCATGATGCGTTCTAATGTGTCCGTATGTCACGGGAAGATATTCTCTTGCTGGGGGTGCCCCTGATTTGGGGAACGGGGAAAGCTCAATACCTTCCCATTTCTTTCCGAGAGGATTTAATGCACCTCAATTACCCTTTGACAGATTTGAGGACGCAAGGAAGCTTGCAGATATATTTAATAGCATCCTGTTCCCGCCATTCCCACAGAAAATGAAGTACCAGCCATTTCCTTCCCTTTGTTCTTTCCTTTTGAGCACTGCGGGCGGGGTGGGCTTCCCCCTAGTTCAGCCAGCAGGAAAGACATTTGAGAAGCGCTGACCAGCTTCTGAGGACAAGGGGGCAATTAAGCCCAGAGTTCGGTTCACACAGGCCCCGTGGCTGAGTGCCGGAATGTGGGTATCACTGCAGAAGAAAGGCACCTTAATGTGTCACTGACAGTATCACACAGAGGAGACCAAACGGCACAGCAGACAGGGCAAGAACAAACGCCTGCATGTGGACCGCACTTAGTAAAACGGATGAGTTGCAGCAGGAGAAATCGTTTATTCGTGAGAGATGAGCAAAGCTGGTTAGAAATGGTTTCAGATGTCCAGGGAACCAGAATTCAGGTGGGAGTTTGACAGTTGTCACATGTCAGCCTTTCAGAAGTAGTTTCCAAAGAAGTGTTGGAAAACAGACTTCATTCCTCTGGCAAGTTAGCCTGGGAAGAAGTTACTAGACAGAGCCAACATTTGTATTAACTTGAGGACAACTCTCACTAAATAATTTCTCTTTTGTATGGGCCTTAGCCAGACCTAGAATCTGCCTAAGAGGATATAAAGTTCACTAATTTAAAGTGAGGACATGTGATCTCAATTACTTGATACTGTATCTTAAAATAAGTGAAGTTTTAACCAGTAACATATATACACTAACATAGTTTTCAATTTTTACTGTAATTAGTACATTAAATGTGAATGGTGCTGCTAAGAAGTGTTTTGCTTTCTGGATAAGTTAAATAACTTACTTTAATCCTTATTCATATTTAATTTGCTAAGCAATCTGTTTCCTCATAGATGGTACAAAGGTAAAGTTTAGCTCAGTTCTTGCGTGCATTAGTGGGATTTAAATTATTAAGATTTTACTGTGGAGACTGAATCACCATGCGGCACTGAAATTTCTATTGTGAACATTTAATTATCCCATACACCAGTTGTAAGAAGATTGCCTTTAGAATGTTAAATAATACTCACTTCGTGGTTTCTTTTACTTGTGTTCAGTAAAAGACTTAAAATCAACTCCATTATAGTTTGGTTTTGAAGTAATATTTTAAACAATCTATAGACTGACAATTTGCTCATGGTGTATCTTCTTTATCTTAAAGTTGGAGGTTTCCTGGAGGGCACACATAAGCCCCAAATGGTATGAATAGTAATTCAACATTTATTTTTTATTATTATGGGTACATAATAGTTGTCTATCTTTATAGGGTACATGGGATGTTTTTTTTTTTTTTATTGAGACAGAGTCTCACTTTGTCGCCCTGGCTAGAGTGAGTGCCGTGGCGTCAGCCTAGCTCACAGCAACCTCACACTCCTGGGCTCAAGAGATCCTCCTGCCTCAGCCTCCCAAGTAGCTGGGACTACAGGCATGTGCCACCATGCCGGGCTAATTTTTTCTATATATTTTTAGCTGTCCAATTAATTTCTTTCTATTTTTAGTAGAGACAGGGTCTCGCTCTTGCTCAGGCTGGTCTCAAACTCCTGAGATCAAACAATCTGCCTGCCTCAGCCTCCCAGAGTGCTAGGATTACAGGCGTGAGCCACCGCGCCCGGCCCATGGGATGTTTTGATACAGACATACAATGTGAGTTAATCAAATCAGGGTAATTGGGGTGTCCATCACCTCAGGTAGGAACACCTTTATGGTAGGAACATTCCAATTCCACCCTTTTGGTTAAAGTATACCCTAACTTATTGTTGATTATGATCACTTTGTTGTGCTACCGAATATTGTTCATTCTATCTAACTAGCTCATTATATTTTTGTACCCATTAATCATCCCCACTTTATAATTCAACATTTTTAAGTGGCTCTTTTCCCCTTCTTTCTCTCCTTCCTTCCTTTTTCCTTCTTTCTTTTTCTTCTGGTTTGGCGAGTTGGCACCCTCACATAGCAATAGATCTTGTTCAGGGTCTACTCTATAAAGGAGGCTGCCTGCTAATTCTGCCCAGCCTAGGTACCGGAATCTTGGTAGTAATTGCTAGTTCCGCTCATCTGCTTGATCACATCTTGGGCAGAGCAGATCTCATACTCTGGAACCACATAGAATTTTCTGAATTGTTTACTATGCAAAACCCACAACCTATAGTACACAGGATAGATACAGAGTGGCTCTGCTGCTTTCCAACAATTCTTCACCATTGAAAAGCTTCGCCAGGTGTGGCCAAGAGAAACACCACTGTCCTGGCTGGTCTCCGCCTTCTCTCTGTCTGCTCCTACCCCGCTTTTGATCTCCTCTCATCAACCACGCTGGCCCGAATGTCCGTACCCTGGCTAGTCAGTGCAGCAGAAACTGTTCTCTTGGTTACTTGAAATATTTGGAAGAATGTTCTGTCTCTGTTTTTAGTCCTCAAAATTATACTTTAAGAAAATGAAAGAGTTCACTAATTGGGTGTTATCACAAAAATTCATGCCAATGCTTGAGTTGCAACTTCCAACTGTATAAAATGTTTTAGCACTTGCCAATTATAAAATATTTCTGCTCTGCTGTGGTGAGGGAACACTGGCCTTTGCTGGGAAGACCAGAACTTTAGCGGAGGCTCTGCCTTTAAGCATTGCCCTTCATTGCACAGAAAATCTCTTCGTTGGATTGTTCGTTGGATGAGTTCTCTGACCTCCTTCAAGTCTTTGCTGAAAACTTATGTTTTCACTGAAGTTCCTCATTTGATGCTGCAACCTGCCCTCTCCATCTCCCTTACCCTGTTTATCCTGCCTGGTTTTTTCTTTTATCCATAGTGCTCACCTCTTCTCTCTTCCAACAACACTCACTTCCATTCCTCGTGTTTATTGTGAAGCTCCTCTCCCACCCCTACAAGACATAAGCTCTGTGAGGGTGAAAATCTTCATCTATTTTATTCACAGACAGATCCCAAGTGCCCAGGACGGTGCCTGGCACATAGTAGGTATTCAAAAAATATTTTTTGGAATAAATTGACTATATAAAGTGTAGAAAGTCATAATTGCTATTATTTATACGTCAGGTGCTTTACTAAATTTTTTTTAATACATTACCAAGTTTGATTCTTCCAACAACCCTGTGACAGTGGTACAATTATCATCGTCACCACTTTGCATGTGGCAAAACTGAAGTTTAAAGAGGTAAAATCATTTGTGAAAATTACTCAGCTTGTAAGCAGTAGATCAGGGATTTGGGCCAGACATGCCTGCTTTTTGTCTGGGTTCTTAATTATTCTTCTGTAACAGCCTATAGCAGCAGCTACATCATTTGTGGGTGCATTACCAAAGGAAAATGTGGGTTTCCTTGTTCAAAAATCCCTAGAATTTCAAGATGGTGGCAACGGAGCACTAAACAGAGTGTGGGGCCCTGTGTGACCACACAGCCTACGTGTTCACAGACCCAACCCCGGGCTGGTAAGTGCGCATGCCCAGTTTCAGCAATTGAGGGGCGGACGCTGCAATTTAGCCCTTTAATCTCCGTTTCAGGGTGATTTGGTTAAGCCTCTGTAGTCTGCTTTT
The DNA here is from genome assembly GCA_963575035.1 of Avahi laniger. NCBI lineage: Eukaryota > Metazoa > Chordata > Mammalia > Primates > Indriidae > Avahi > Avahi laniger. Next base: position 59,927 of record CAUYSK010010183.1, on the reverse strand, counting down.
TATTACACGTGGCCCAAAAGGATCCTAACTGACAAATTGTGGGTGCCATAAAAATCCCTGACAGTGGGAATTTAGAACCAACCTAATCTAAGGAGAGAAAAGGAGGCAGAGCAGCAGAGAAATGGGCTGTATTGCAGAGAAACTGCGCAGCAAAACATCTCTGTACGTAAAGTGCAGGGCGGGGCCTCCTCTGTCGTCCATTCTCACTTGCTGTTCCCTCATGGTACCAAGCTGAGCCGTCTCAACCTCCCGTGCACCGACAGGTACATCCAAGTCTCTTCTCCCTTCCCTGGGTGCTTGCAACATCCTGCTTAGATAGTCACGCTTCTTCTGAGAATAGTTTAAATTTAAAGCATGAATTTGAAGCTGGTTGACAAAGAAACACAATCCCTGAATCATTAGCCTAAGTGTCCCGCCACGTAGAGTGGGACTGTCCTAGCAGTGAGAAATGACCTTGACTGTCCTTGAACGATAAGGGCAGATCATTGAGAATAAAAACCTCTTTTGATTTTTTAAAAAAATAATAAAGCTCTCAAAATATCTAGCTCCTTTAAATCTCTTGATTCATTGAGCAATAAAATATATAACAAATACCAGGACTTGACTTTCATGAAAAATCTATTCATCTTAGAACAGAGACCCATATAGCAAACTTGAGCTTGCTTTACTCATTAATTCTATGGTGTGTATGAGTGTTTCCATGTATTTGCTTTCTTTTCAGGTCATTTAAGATTATCGATTCCTCCTTCTGTAGTGTAGAGCTCAATCCTCCAAGGACTGGTTAGCAAAACATTTTCCAGCGCACACAGTGCCATTTAAAAATCATTATGCTCAGTGTCTTCAGCTTAAAGTTTCCTTTCTTGGCTCCCATATGCAAGCAGTTTGTATATTTCTCTCTTTTGCTTTGTTTTTTAGGGCTGATTCCAAAATCTTTGGCCCTTTCGGTAACATTCCTTCTGACTGCCTTCTCCTGGTGGCTGAAACAGCGACAGAGACAATGGCTAAACCAGACAAGCAGCAGAGATTTTTTTTTTTTCATAACTAAAAGTTTCTGGGGGAAATAAAATCATTGTAAGTAGTCATGTGTAGTCTTTTGGCTCAAAAGTAAAATGCCAAATTACGCATTAGTTGTTGCATAAATTTGCATGTTGATATATACAATCCCAATGACTTTAACAGCATCACAGATTAGCTGAGACAGATGCACACAGACACATACAGGCTGACATTCGGAGACTCCCAACCAAAGGCAAAGTGAGCCCAAGGAAAGGGTAGGGATGTTCCCTGAGAACAAGGAGGATTGGGAGGAACACAGAGGTTCCTAAAGGAAAGATGGAGGGCCTACGAGGGCAGAGGCTAAGTTCTTGCATTGTGTAAGCTCCTGGCCCCAAACCCCACTCTGATGCCCTGTCCTTAGAACTCTCCACCTGGCTCTGAGCAGAGTGCCCAGAGTGCCGAGGGGGCAGGAGAGATGACTTATGAGGGCTTGGAGTGAATCAGAAGACCTAGAAATACGCTGAGTCCCAAAAAACCTTGTAGGCTTGTTTTAAGAAAAGGAGAGATAGACTCTTAAAGGGTGTTTTTTCTATTTGTTTTCTTTTTCGGTTTCCACTCTTCCTTTTATGGCCTTGAGTAGGGCATCCAAGTACAGAACTAAGTCTAAGCTGTCTGCATATCTAGAAGCCTTTGGCACTTTGCCAGCAAAGATCAGCCCCTGAAAAGAGATTCTACACTGGACTGATTTGCAAACCAAAGCATTAATTTGTTAACTTATAGGGGAAAATACATATGGAGACCAGGGTGCTTACCGCTGAAGTCTCTCCCTCCTAGAATTCAAGGTGCCCGGGAAAGCTCATTGATAATGAGGACAAAGGGCAAAGAATTCCTTAAGGAATTTCTTCCATATGTTTTGAGAGGCTACATGACACTGCCTCCACAGTAATTACATGCATGCCAGGTGGCCGCAGCTCAGTGCTGGAGATACATTCTTAAATTCCTAGTCTTGATTTCTCTTGTCTTAAGACTTCATTCCAACCATCTTTTGTTTTTTTGTGTTTGCATTGGCCATTGCAAAATCAATATTTTAATTTCAGTAAATATCTTTCACTCAATAAACACATATTGAGTTCTCAATATAAGCTAGATGGTACAATAGCATTTAGGCACTGCAGTGGAGACAAAGATGGATGAGACACAGGGCCAAGCCCTGGAAAACTCGCAGAGGCAAAGGGATAATTATACAAATACACGTGGCTGCACCGCAGGGCAAAATTACTTTATGGAAATATCCAGAAAATGCTGCAAGAATTCAAAGGATGAGACATTGAATCTGTTTGCTGAGATGGAGGGAGGCTGATAAAGGAGGTGGCATTTAAGCTCAGACATAAAGAAGAGCTATGATTTGAGCAGGCAGAAATGCTCAGGTGAGGCGGCGGGGAGGGAGTGGGGCAGAGAGAAGACAGGAGACAGCGCGGAGGTGTACCCAACCTTCCTTTCAAATACACGCCTGGTGCTTGGGCTGGAGGTACAGAGGGCGTTTGAGAGGGTCGTGGGAGCCAGAGCCGGGAAGCCTGTTGGGCCCAAGGGTGGATGGACTTAATGCTGCGAGCTTCATTCTGTGTGCACTGGGCACTCACAGGTGTTCGCCCAAGGAAAGGCTGTGATCTGAACTGTGGTTCCAGATTAATTGGTCTCAGTGCACTGGAGAGAAAGAAACAAAGGGTGAGGAGGCCAAGGTGAAGCTTGCCGCAGGACTGTGGATCAGAAATAATGAGCACCCGCCTGCCTGAACCCAGGACAGCGCAGTGGGAATAAAAGAGGCAGAGGCTATGCGGGAGATAGAATCAGTCTTGGCAAGGAACTGGATGCAGCAGTTAGAAGAAGAGTGAATCAAAGATGACTAACAGAAGTTAACATTTACCGAGAGCTGTGTTAAGCACTTTGCGTGTATTAACTCATTGGATCCTTCTAACAACTCCGTGAAGTGGATGCTATTAGTGTTCCCATTTTACAGATGAGCAAATTGAGGCATAGAGATTACACAACTTCTCCAGGGTAGCATAGCTGATAGGAGGAGTCAGAATTTCAACCCAAGTCTTTCTAGAGGATTCTGTCATACTGCTTTCCACAGTCCACTGCCCATTCCCTACTTCCAAACCTTCCACCACCAAGTTCCCTAGCCACAGCGCATCTCCTCTCTCCTCTGCCCATTTAATAAATTCTAGATGAATGTAGCCCCTCTTGCCAGGACTCACAGGAGCAAAGGGAAAGTAACCTCTGTCCTAGAAACAAATCTATTCTAATCACTGAATCAATGTGACTAGCGCTATGAAAAAGTAGCATAAAACTCTACCATTGCATGCTTCCATGCTCAATTACAAAATTCTATAACAGCAGTTGGTATCATGATTAAGGTTTTTATTTTATTTATTGCTTTGTTGTGGTAAAACAAAACAAAACAAATCCTGCCTGAATTATCTTCCATGTGTCAGCAGAAAGGCATTTTTCATATCAGTTCTGCTTTGTGGATATTTTGATAGTCAAACCTTATCTTAATGGCCTCGTTCCCGTGGGCTTTGGGCTAAGTCCAAGCTGATCTGAGATGATTAGAGACCATCTTTCTTTCTCCAGGACTGACCCACGGACTCTCACCAGCTTTATCAAGTTCTTGGGGTTGGACTCTTGATTCGTCTTCTTTTTTTTTGTTTTCTTTTTTATACGGAAACTACCCCACTAAAAATCCTTGATTAGAATTCAGGTACTATGAGGATAATCCTAGTGTTGTTTTCTTACACACATGGTATGCCGGCAGTTTTCAGGGTGACAAAATGTAGGTTTATTGAGTAATTGCAGTCTTTCCCCTGCAAGAAAGGAACTAATTTCACCAAAAAACAAAATGCTGGCATTTTTTGAAAAACTAATGAGGCTTTTATGGCTTGCTGGCAATCTATTTCATTGCCCTAATAATTAGAAGTCATTGTAGTAACAGTCAACTGCTCCTATGTATTAGGACCAAGAGCAGAATGTGCAGGAACAGCTGAAAGAAATCATGCAAGTGTATGAGTCTGTGCACATGCATGTGTGGAAGCTTGTGAGTATTTCCAAGGAATTGTCAGTGTGTGCATATGTGCATAAATGTGTGTATGTGTGTGTGTGTGTGTGTGTATGCTTGCATATAAATTTAAGCCCCAAATACTTCAGTAGTAGAAAATGCCCCCTGCTACAGTGTGGTAAGTTATGAGGTGTCCTTCTTGCTGTGGAACAATAGGCTTCATGATTTTACACCAGACCAATATTTTTTTAATTGCAAGAGGAAGTGGTCTTTTAGTATATGACCGAGCGTTGGGGTGCTACCATTCAGAACACCCCAAAAGGCAACTTAACCTACCTGTACAGAACATTCTAGAAACAGGAAGGGGCCAGTGATATGCTGGCCACCTTCCACCTCCAGCAGCACACTACTGTTCTGGTCCACTTGGCCCTTTGTGTCCCTGCTGGCCGCTGAAGTCGCCTCACCTGAGTGAGACTGAGGAGACACAGTGGGAGGGATGACACCCAGGGCCCCTAGATGGGGGGGGCCAGGGTGCAAAATGAATAAGTCCCATGGATTGCCCTATGAAAACAGCGTTGGTTCGCGTATCTTTTTTTCTCTTCGAAGCTGAATTACACCAGACCAATATTGAAATGACCTCAGCTCTTCTAAGATGGTCTTCTTTTCCTTCTACTGCATATGACTTTAAACCAGAGTCTCTGTCATTCACCACTTCAAATTACTTTTCATAAGAAACTAAATTTAAACCACTAATTCTTTAAGCAAAACAAAGGTTGCACTGGATGTTTTCTTGCATCCCAAACATCTTGCTCTTTTTTAGGTCAACCTTGAGTAGGCTCTTACTATCTTTTTCATATACTCATATACTACTTCTTAAATCAACTCAACAAAACATCGTTTATTCTCACTCATACATCAAGTGCCTCAAAGTATCCTTCCAAAATTAGGAATAAATTATTTATGCATTAAGTTGCAGAAAGAAGGAAGATGGAATCCTTAGACCAAAACAAAGATAACTGTAACTTGCAGATAGAGCTAAGAATACCCAGTGATGGAAGAAAATCTCTCATCTGTGAAAATCAACAAAACACAGGAGGTGGATTGGCTGTCTGAAAGGTGCCTCTTGTGTCCACTTTTTCCCCTCTGCTTCCACTGTCATCCTGACATCAGGCCCTCTGAATGCTTTCCTGGACAACTCTTAGCAGCTTTCTAGCCACATTCCCATTTCCATACATTTTGGGACCCTATTCCTAGCATTGTGTTAGGCAAGTACATATCCAACAAGTTTCCCAGATTCCATTAAAGTTTAAAGAAGTTCTAAAACTTTTTGTGATTATGGATCCTTTTGGGGATTTGATGAAAACTACAGACCCTTTTCTTGAACACAAATTTGTATAATTTTGCACAGCATTACAGAGGCTTCTTGGACCCTCCTATAGCACACTGACAATCCTGTGGTTCCTGGCTCCATACTAAGGATCCCTGCAATAAAGCCTGGTTAGATCAACTGATGCGTAATAGACTTCACTCAGTTTAAACACTTGGATTAAAAAAAATTCATGGAAAGCTGGGTGATGTGATCACATTCTGAAAACACTAATTGACCATACTTTTGACTCAAATCTGTAAATGTCTACAAAACTTGAAACAGTGGAGTTACTTGGATTGCTCACCTTTGGATCAATTGACTTTTCCACTTCCTTCTGATTGTCATCTGAAGGATTATGATAGTGATACGAAATTTGACATTGCATATCACTTAACACTTTACAAAGCACACACACACACATATAAAGATGTATACATTTTATTTACTTTATACAAGAAAAGTGAATATTAAAGAAATTAAATGACTTATTCAGGCTGCGGATCAGGGGTTAGAACGTGGAATTCTGGCTCCTTGGCTAGGATTATTTCTGACCAGTTGTTTAGTCTGTTCTCACTTCACATTGTCTCAGATTTGTAGCTTCTGATCCAGTCAGATTGTCACCATTATAATTCAGGTATTCATTCATTCACTCATTCATTAACCATTCTTTCACTTACCATTCAGTTCATTCATTCAATACCCATTATTATTCATTCATTCATTCAATAACTCTCCATGAGTTGCATGGCAGGGTAGGCAGTGTGCAGCAACACAAGTACCAGTGCAGGGAACTAGGAAATTTGTGATAATAGAGTGCCACTGGGCTTGAACGCAGCCCAGCTACATTCAGCCACAAGGCTCAGGGAAAGCTTTATGGAGGAGGTGACATCCGATTTTAGATGCAAATAATGGAAAGATGTTAAGAGATGAACCTAGGGAGGAAGGTCCCAATCCAGACAATCGGAAAACATGAGAAAAGGCACAGGGGTAGGGATCACAGGGGAACAGCCATGTCCATTTGACAGGCATGGCTTTTAGGGCGTCCTAAAGGCCAAAGGCAGTGGGCTGGTGAGGGGGTGAGTGCTGCAGTCCATGTGCTTTCACTTCGAGGGGTGATGGGGGCCACAGAGGGCTGGAAGCAGGGAGAAATGTCCCTGTGCTGTGCTTTAGGATCTTTTGATGACTGTGTAAAATATGGGTTTGGTGGGGAAGATCCTTTTTTGCAGTCTTACTTTGTTTTATATTCATTCAACATCTTGCTTGAGTTTAGTTTTTGGGTATGGAACTTAAAAGTTAATTATTTATCCAGTGTTTAAAACCTGGGGTCTATGGTTCTTTACTAAGTCCATTTACAGGGTTCCGGAGGTCAATGGGTGTCCTAAAATTATATGCCACACTATGTTGTGTATTGATTCTTCTTCTTCTTCTTTTTTTTTCCCCCAAACTTAGAAGAAGGGTTATAGCTTCCATCAGCTTCTCAAAAGGATTTATGACCCTCAAAAGGACCATTGCTTAAAGCTTAATGGAAGTAGGAGAACAATTTTGAATTTGCCCTGTGTAAGGATGGCCTCATGGCCTAAAGATGTGTGTAATATTCATTGGAACAGGCTGTACTACTAGTCCTATTAAAACAATTATTTCTTTTCCTTTTTGTCAAAAGGGTCATAGAATATTAGAGATGGATGGATCTAGAAAAATCACTTCTCTTATTTAAGAGAAGTTGAAACCAGGGACCCTGTTACATAATATGCTGCTCAGGATCACCCAGATGATGCTGGAGCTAAGGAAAATCCTCACAGAGATAAGCAAGCCATAGCTCCTCTTACATTGCCATCATCAAAAAAACAAATTTATGATGAAATATTACTGTTAGATAATAGCAATAGTTAATAATTTGTATTATCCAATTTCTATTAGACATACTGTTGAATATTTTTCAGAGCACCAAGTTGCTATTAATACTTTCTGTATCTGATTATAAAAACCTAAGTTTCTAAAGTTTATAAATCTCTTTAAAATGATTTCTATAAATCACATCAATAAATTTTTTTCTGTAATTAGTTCTCTGTTAAAATAGCCATTAATTAGACCATCAGCCTTATCTGTCACTACTTTTGACTAGACTGTCATTGAATGACTTTTAAAGCATTTTTTTCTTTAAAAATGATCATGCCCATCGAATCTCTTTCCAGCTGAAGCAGAGGCTCAGTTCTGTCATTGATCCACTCATTTATGACACACATGAGGTTTCAGATTCTGAATTTAAAAATTGAAAACATAGTTACTTCAAAACTATCATCAATGGAAACGGAAAGGTGCTAACTATTGCCAAGGACAAGCAGAGCCTGTTGTCTTGCCTAAGAAGAGATTTCACAAAAAAAAACCAACCTCATCTTGGCAAGGAGCCCCTGGGGTACCAGGGCCACTGAATGTTATCTAACAAATGTTCACTAACAAGAGCTCTCAATGAAAGATGGATTCCGGTTCCAATTTTCTGGATATTTTAAGGTTGATGAGAATAGGTTCTCTAGTGTACTCTCTCTCTCTCTCTCTCTCTCTCTCTCTCTTTCCTCACCTTCAGGAGGACTGAACCACAGAGACTGGCCTCATTAGCACCTTACTATTACTGACTTTGCTCAGCCACCCTCACAAGAAGAAGGGATCGAAAATTATTATTGCGGTCAGACTGCGGGTAATATGAAAGCAATTTCAAAAGAGCCAACTCGTGATATGCCACAGGGAGAAAAAATTGTTAGTTTAAGAGCTGGCAGCAGAATTTTCTTCTTGAAAAAGAAACAACTCTGTATTTAAACATCCATCGATGGCCCATTCTGGTTGGGGAGATTGACCTCTAGGCAAGATTGGGATGGGCTTCGAGTGAGATCGAGGACAAGCTCAACTGCTTTGCAGAAGTGATGCCCAGGGAGCTGGGGGCTCAGTGGGTGACTGAAGACAGGAAGCAAGCCCAGGTGAGAGGAGCCAGAGCCACACGCAGGGAGTTTGGAGCCTGAACAGATGAAGAGGAGAGGAAGGCATTGATCTAAGGATTTCTGAGAGTAAACCGGGTTCATATTCAGCTTTAAGCTGTCAGTTATACAGTAACCCTGATTACTGCTCTTACTTCCGTGCCCGCAATTAGCCCTGAAACTTCAATCAAAGTTGACTACCAGGTCAGCTTTTATGGTTAACGTTTTGGGGAAATGATATGGGCGTGGAAACGTTCAGATATTTATTTCTATATTTTCTCCTTCCTTCGAATGAAGCGGATAGCAATCATCGCATGATTAGACTCAGAGATTTGGGGAGGACAGAACATTATGTAGCCGGTGGCTCTTCCTATCTGGGGGCAAGATTAGGCCATTAGAAATGAGGAAAGGAGAGAAAAGAGATGGTAGAGGCCTGTAGAGAGGGAAAGTAGGTGAGGAAGTAGCAGGTCCACAGTTACAGAGGACCTGGACCCCGTCTTGTAGACGTGTGCAAAGAGATCCAGGGCCACAGTGGGCATGTAGGCAAAGACATGGTGGATTTGGGGGGTGGGTGAGGAAGAACATGATGCATTTAAGGTGACAGGATTTCTCCAGATTTATCAGGCAGTTGACATTTTAGGCCTTGAGCCCAGGAGAAAGATCTGGACTGGAGGCTGACTTGGAAAATCATTACCATATTGTTCAGTGTTTCTCAAATTATGATTCAAGGACCGTCGGTGTCATTACAATGCACCCTCCCCGCACCAAGTCCTCTGGGAATGGGTCCCCAAATCGTCATTTTAATCCTGCTTCCCAGGTGATTCTTAAGCACCCTGGAGTCTGATCCCCACAGCCAGACACTAACTGATGCAATGAGAGAGGGCAGTAGAGTTCTGAGAAAATAGATGGGGGGAAGATGGCCAAGGAGAGCTCAAAGGAGAGTCAGGTAGGAACGTGAATGAAATTGTCCATTGGACTGGCAATGAGGCTGCCACTGAGGACCTCAGGAAGGACAGTTTCAATAAGGTGAATATCGGAACATGAAGTTTACGTGGTTTACACAGGTTTACGGTGTGTGTGTGTGTGTGTGTGCGTGTGTGTGTGTGTGTGTGTGTGTGTGTGTGTGTGTGTGTCAGAATTAGCCAGGCTGTCCTACTGAGTTGAGACGCTTGGCTTTTAGTCCTAGGGTTTCACTAGTTGGCCATGTGACCCTCATAAACGTTGAATATCTGCCTCATTCTAGCTCCTTTACCCAACCTGGAGTACTTTCACAAGCCATCACTGGAGTTGCAGAAAAGCAGCAGGTGGCCCTTACATTTTGTCTCTGTCTCTGGCCCTTAAAGGACAACGAAGTTTGGCCCTTTGCCTTTTCCCTCCTCACAATCCTTTGGGACACGGTTTCCTTCTCTACCTTTGACTTCATGCCTCGCGGTAGTGATGAGGGGCACCTGGCACTGGACTGCTGAGGGTGTCATGGGGCCTCCTCTCATTGACCCTCTGTTCTAGGGGAGGAGATGGCTGCTTCTCCCTGGGAATGTACCCATCTGGAAGATTATGGGTTGGGCTGGATCCAGAGGACTAGGACTCATGGATCTAAAATGGATTTCCTTAGATTTCAAGCATCCTGCTGGAGGGTCTGGTTTCAAATGAAGCAGCTTCACTTTTACTTATTTTGAGTATTATGGGTCCATCTGCATTTTCATTGAAAGACAACAGGGGTTTCTATTATTAAAATCAAGTGTGAAAAGCCAGTGGACTTATTGATGTCTAGAGCTTAACTTTTACTTTCAGGATTTTGAGATCTAGCTCACACTACGGATTTTGGGAACACAACTTTTTTCATCTAGCCCTGAGCCTAGTTCTTAAGGTGTTTCCTTCTTTACATTATGTTAGATACACATTCTAGAGTTGTAGAAAAATGATGACACTAATTTTTTTTTAGATTTTAATGAGAACACATTCATTAACTATTCCATTTTGTCTTTGTATAATATTTTTATTAAAATAATGCTATCTTTTAACATTATGCAAATAATTGCAAAAATTCTGGAAAAATAAAAGAAATAAAAAACCTCATATTATCATTTGTAGTCCTACCATTTTTAACAATTTGAGATGCCTCCTCGCAGTATATGTGTGTGTAGACATGCACATACAGTATATATGGGTGTGTACACATGCACACAAACACACACATGCAAATTGAAAATGTACATATGGTCTTATACATCTCCTTTGTCACTCAGTGTGGTATAATCGGCATTTCCTCACAGCCCTAAACATTCTTGGCAAACATAATTTTTATTGACTCCAAAGGTTTATATTTGGTAGATTTCTGCCTTTTGGGGTCATGTGTGTCCTTTTATACCCATTTTGGGGGCAAAGAGCTACCTTTACAAAAGGATATGTTCCGTACCCCTTCAGACTCAATAAGCTTCTTTGTGCACCCCACACACATTCCTAAGGCATTTATCTACTCATTCATTAGCGTAAGTTCAGTCTTTTTTCCACATTCACAGAAAACGTTCTTTCTCTCCTTGTGAGGGTCTGTTCTGCTAACACTCGTCACCCATTCCCCGCTTCTTCCCGTATCTTAGGAGCTGGAAGTCTAAATGACATTTCCCAGACTCCCTTGTAGCTAGTGTTCCAGATGTAAATCTGACCCTGACAACGAGGCTCGGGAGATACTGCCATTGGAATAGGATTCCTGATTTCAGCAGGGGTGGTGACATCCCAGAGTGTCAGAAGCCAGGTTAACCACCAGTGATAGGATGAATGTAGTCACTGCAACAGACAACAGGGCCAGAGCCATGACCAGAATGGTTTTTCTTTTAGGGGTCTTTTGCAGTGGATCACTGATCATGTATCTCTAGTGCTGAAATAGATGGGGCATTATTAAGGTTGATTAGTATGACCGATGAAACTTCAGGTCCGGTAACTGTTCACCAGAGGATGCTCAGAGTTCCCTACATGTAGGTACTATTTATTCACTTAGTCTTCCCTAAGGAGTTCTGCAGCCATTTACAGGGTGCCTGTGCAATGGGGAAAGGATTTGAGGGGCAGTTCTGGACACATCTTCAAGCCGAATCCCATGCATGTGAGCTTATTACTTCTCTTCTTGCAGTAAAAATAGCTCCCTGATGAGGAATAATGTTGAGTGGATGCTACAAGCATCCAGTTGTGGTTCCAGAGTTCTTGGGGACTTTGGGAACAGGTCTACCAGTCAGACTCAGGGTTATGGGGTTCTAGTGACAAAGAGAGTTTTAACCAGTTTGTATCACAGTGGGCCCAGCAGTTTCTATGTACACGCCCTGCATTTACTTCCCCGGTTCCTGAATGTGTAATTTGGCAATTGAAGGAATCCCACATTTGTTCTCTGACTCATGGAATAAGGCCACTATGGGAAGAAGGACTGCAGGGAGCTCTCCTCCAGACTGTGAGCCCAACAATACCAAACTCTGGGAGAAAATGCAGAACTCATGCCAGCATCAAGGACCTGGAAAGTTCGTGGGAATTGATTCCAATCAAATCCCTATTTAACTTCATGTATTTGGCCTGTGCAGAAATGGTGAAGTCAGGGAGAATAGTTGGACCTTAGGAAACTTAACTGGGTAGTGGCTCTATTGCAGATGCTGTTACAGATTTGGTTTGTTTTTATGGAATAGATCCACACAATCCCTGGAGTCTGATATGCAGATGTCAATCTTGCAAACACTTTTTTCTGATACCAAGCAGACACAATGCAACTCAGTTAACTTTCATCCAGCAGCGATCCATCATCACTGACATCTGGCTGGCTGCCTCAATCTTGGTCACTCACTTCACCATCCCACAGGACATTACTATGTTCCACCATATTGATTAGACCATACTGACTAAGCAAAATATTAATATTAATAGTAGCAAATACACTGGATGTCTTGGTAAAATGTATGTGACCAAGGTAAGTGATAAATTCCATGAAAGTTCAGAGACCTCAATGAATCTCAGTGAAGATTCCGGGGGCTTAGTGATCTGAGGCTTTCAAAATATGCCCTCCAGAATGGAAGAATTTGCATTATGTTGCATTCTCTACTGATAAGAAAGAGGCACAATGCTTCAACCTATTGCCAAATAACCTTTAAAGCTGCCAGTCATGAGTGTAGCCCAAAGCCAGAGAAGGTTCTGCAGCTGAGTCAAGCTGACATTTAAGCAGCTCTTCCACCTGGACCTCATGACCCAAGAGATCCAAAGGTGGCTGGTATTCCACACAGTATTGCTACCAAACAACAAACTCATTTTACTGCAGAAGAAGAGAGGCAATTGGCTAATATATATGAGATTCACTCGTCTTACCATGAATCCTGTCACCCAGGAAGAGCTAACCCTAAGCATGGTAGAATGGCCTGTGGGAGATTCGATTATGGTGGAAGCTGAGAGCCTATAGCTTGTACAATTTGGAGGGCTGTCTTATAAGACCTTCCACATGCTTTTAACAAATGATATATACAGTGCTATTTCTCCCATAACCAGATTTCATGAGTACACCAAGAGGGAAAAATAGGAGAATCACTTCTCACCATTTCACCTAATGACATACACACAAAATTTTCACTTCTCTTATTTCTCAGACACCATTGGTGCTCTCTGATATCCCTTGTCCTACTGTAGAGGTTGCCTGTGACAGCCAGAAGTTCTGAGAATCAATGCCTCAGGAGGACCATAAACCAACAAGCGTTCTGGGCAAATAATTTGGCCTCCTCAACCCTCAGGGGGATAATTCCGAGGTGTGTTCCACAGTCTCTCAGCTGGTTCCCAGTAGAATTTGGGTTTTGTGTCAAATCTAGAAACTCTTCCCCCATTTTGAAATCATATTTAAAAGAAATGCTGTCATGCTTTATTCTCATGGTCTTATTGTTTCATTTCACTTTTACATCTTTAACAGAGGTGGATTTTTTTGTGTGTAAGGTATTTTTTTACTGTAAGAAATACAATAAAATTTTCAGATGACTGTCCAGTTATCTCAGCATCATTTATTAAATAGTCTAGCATTGCCTTACTGGTTTGAATTGCCACCTTTATTGTATTTTGGATTCCTGCAAGAATTCTGAGCCTTCTTGTGTATTTGTTGATTTGTCCATTTATGTGGAAGTACTGCCTTATTTTAATTGTTGTAGCTTTATAATGTATAACAATGTCTGAAAGACAAGTGACTTTTCAGAATATTCTTAGCTATTATTTGTTTATTTTTCCATATGTTTTTTAGAATCATCTTGACTGGTTTCCCCACAAAAAATCCACGTGGTATTCTTTTTGTGTGTAGATTAACTCATTAAGATTTTTCTTTTTTTCTTTTTCTTCCTTTTTTAATTTCCTTTGGTTTTTATTCAAGTATAACTTACGTACAGTAGATTCATTCCTTTTGCAATGAATTATGGCTTGACTTAAGTGGAATACAGGGACTAGGTTCTTTGGTTCCTAACTTTGCCATTCACTCCCGATCACCAGTCTATTTGAAGGCCTCTTTCCCTCTCTCTCCTTCTCTCTCTCTGTCATAATTTTTCATATTTTTTTCTATCAATGATCAAGGATTGAGAAACCCTAAAATGTTTAGAGACAGAAGATCATATTCAAAAGGAGAAGAAGTAATGACTGTTAATCACCAGCTGGGAGGCTTTTCTCTCTGTCATTCTTAGTAGTCACATCTATTGAGTGGAGGCATTAATAATAGTAAGAACTTATTTAGAGTTATTGTAAAGTTAAATGAGATGGCACCAATTAAATTAGCATAGAATCTGTGAGGAGATGGCATTCATGGCCCCAATTCCCTATTTCTTCAAAAGTTCATATTCTTTTCTCTGTAACTCCCACTCTGCCTCTTGTGTTTGGTCATGCAACTTACATTGCCCAACAAGCTGTGAGCAAACACAATACAGAGTCTTGTAAAACACCTGCACATTGGGACTTGCTCTGGCACTGTTGCCTTCTGACACTGCCATTAAAACGTGCTTGGACTAGCCTGTGAAAGGATGAGAATCCCATGACCCAGCTATCCCCATCTCCCTAGCTGACAACCAACCCATGTGCAGGTACATGAGTGCGCCAAGCCTACATGAGAAGAACCACCAACTGAGCTAAAGCCAAATCACTAACCTGCAGACTGTTGAGCTAAACACATGTTCACTGTTTTGAGACATTGAGTTTGGGGTAGTTCGTTTCTCAGTATCATGTATCAGTAAATAACTTACATAAAACTTGACACACAGGAGGTGGTTAAAAATAGTTTATATGCCAGCCCTTTGGTGATCCAAATTTATTCTGATTTAAGTCACAGAGACAGTTCTCTATCTACTCTTCCCTTCCTTTGTAGCTTAATCTTTAGTGTCTAACCTAGCTTCACTGTAAAATTTAATATGCTTGTTTGACAATTTAACATATCTCAAATTGCTTCTGTACTGTCTTCTTGTTCCTGGTGGCAAAAAAATTTCAGTCACATTTAGTCTGTTAGCATTTAGGCTGTTAGCATTTTATTTGGGTCTCAGAGGGGATATAAGAGAAACAGGAGACAGAGCCATTCCTTTAATAACACAAGTCCAAAGGATGAGAACTAATTTCAGTGATATGTGGTATACACAGAGGAGTTAAGAGGTAATTGGGGAGTTCAGTGAGTTGGAGTCGAGTAGGTTTAGTTCATGATATTTTAAGCACAGTATTAAAACTTTCCTACGAAAAAACAGAATGATAGACTACTGAACCAATCTATGTGTTTTCCTTCCAATGTGGCCTCACAGATGATGTTTGGGCTGTGAAATGGGAGGGTGACACATGAATGCTGCATCCTGACACTCTGTTTACTTCTTATTTTGGCAAAGAGTTCCACGGCCACTGGAAGCCACTCCCGATGCTGACAGTGATGCTAGAGATGAGTTTATTATTATACATTTCTAATACAGTGTCTTGAAAGGGTGCAATGAATGGAAACAGTACAGGAACATCTGCTTTAACTTTGCTATGCCTACTTTCATTTAGGACTCTCTAGAAGCTCTCAATTTTGTTTTTACACCAAACTCGAAGAAAAGGTCCCCTTTTCTTTTTATTAACTTGTACCCACCTTACTGGGATGCTTGTCGCTGCCCCTGAGCACAGGCGCTCAGCTTCACTGGCATTGAGAGCGAAGATCAGACCCTGGCCCTCTCTTACTCAGCTGTTGATTGAGCTGCTTCTAGTTTCTGGTGTGACCTTTAACTGTAAGGCATGAATTACAACTCCCTAATGAATGTATTCTCAGGGCACTCTGCCAACTATTGTTTCTGAACAGAGCATGTTCATTATCAAAAGCAAAACCACCATGCCAGGAGTAATGCCAACTGGTCCAGTGGTCATTTGAAGAAAGGGGAGACCAAGAATTCCTTTCCCCCAGTGGCCCACTTTGTGCTGTGACATATGCACTTTGTTCCTTTTCATTCATTTCCATTATAGCCTAGACTGTCCAACTTTATGTTCTGGAAAAAATAAAGAATTTTGTGCATTCGCATAATATGTGAGGAAAAGAGGCAGCTTCTTAGTTAGTGTAATTTAAAGATTGACTGAAAGATTTGCTGGCCAGGCATAATGGCTCACGCCTGTAATCCTAACATTCTGGGAGGCCGAGGTGAGAGGATTACTTGAGCTCAGGAGTTCAAGACCAGCCGGGGCAAGAGTGAGACCCTGTCTCTACTAAAAATAGAAAAATTAACTGGGCATCATGGCATGCACCTGTAGTGCCAGATACTTGGAAGGCTGAGGCAGGAGGGTCGCATGAGCCCAGGAGTTTGAGGTTGCAGTGAGCTACAATGATGCCACAGCACTCTAGCCAAGGAGACAGAGTGAGATTTTGTCTTAAAAAAAAAGGCATAAGATCTGCAACCTCTTACCACGGTCTGGACTTTATGCCCTCAACATGTATTGGTTCTGGCAGGAGCCTTAAAATAATTTCTCCTGGATCTTTTCAAATGACTTTGGCTCAGACATCAAAGTCGTAGGTGGATATGTAAATAAATAAAATGGAAAGAATAAGAACCATTCTGGCTGAAAAGCACGATGGTGGGTGGTAGTTGGTTATGGAGAAGAGTCCTTGCTTCTGCTGGAAACAGTTAGAAATCCACTCATCTTGCCAACTCTCATATTTAGAGATTCAGAGAAGTGAAACTGCTGGCCTATGAGCAGACAGCTAGGTCACAATAGAACGGGAACTAGAATTCATATGTCCTGACTTTCAGTGCCGTGCTCTTTCCAGACTTCTAAATAATTGGCTGAAAATATGGATAAATGTGCATTATCAGTGGTGGCATTTGAAGAGATTCACAAATTCTTCTAGAACGCAACAGCAATCTAATGGAATATGGATAATTTTGGCATACTATTTTATAAGAAAATTCTAAAATTTTTCTTCTTTGTTTTTAGCATGTTAATTATGAAAGATATTTTTAAATGCAATTTAGAAATTAATAAAATAAAATTTTAAAGTACTCCGTTGCTCTAATCCCAAGCTCCTCCCTAGAGGTCACTGCTACCAGTTTGAATCATCCGGACATTTTTCTATGAACACATATCACACTTATACCCACATATATGATTGTGGTGTTTGTTGTTATTTAAAAAAATGTCAATAGTGTATATATTGTCCTGAAACTTTAATAAATAAATAAATAAAATTAAAAAAAAGACATCCACCCATATGAGTACACGCTGTCTCATCTTTCAGCTGCTTTGCTCTTGTGGTGTGGGTGTACTTTACGTACGTATCCATTCTTCCATCGTCTGAGGTTAAGACGGTTTCCAAGACTTCCTTACTACCATGCTACAATCAAGATTTTTAAACATATGTGTTTGTTCACTTTTGCAAATATTTATGCCAGATAGAACCTTGGAAGATTGCTGAGTCAAAAAGACATTTACATTTTTGATAGATGTTGCCAAATTGCTCTACAGACAAGTGAGGCCAGTTAACTCTCCCATTTCACACTGACAGTGCTGTTTCCCAACATTAATACTGAATATTAATCTTTTTCAATGCTGCTAATGTGATAAGCAGGAAGCTGACACATCTTCAATTCATGTGCTTTTTCTTTTTTTGGTACCTATGTAAATACTTTATTCTGTTTCCAGACAGAATATTGAAATTTGCATGTTGTTTTAAGACAACTAAATACACAGCTAACCTAACTGACATGAGATATAGAAGAAGCTTATGAGATATAAGATGCAGATGAGAAAATCTGAAACAAATTTTTAATTTCATTTACTCATCAGGATTTCTCGAACTGATCCTGGCCTTATATAGCAAGTACTTTTTTTTCCCCATAAATACTTGTTTACCCTTCCAGAGAGCATATCATACTATTATGTCTAAGAAACCAGTGAATAACTAGGCTTTCCCTCTTACCAGAGTACAAAGCATTAGTTCAAAATGCTGGATGCAGATAGTGATGAGATGGGTAAGGAAAAGGAATTTTTTAAGTGTAAGAGAGCCGGGGATTTCAGAAGATTGAAGTTGCCTCTGGATATGTGAAGTTTCACTGTCACGTTCAGAAAAAAGCTGCAGACGATCATAAGTAAATGAGATGACCTGAAGACAATGAAAACTAACGAAATAATGTTAGGACCCAGCAGTGAAAAATTGACATTAACAAAACCCTTCTGACTCTTTGGATAAAGAAAATAAAGAAAACTTCATTGTAAAGAATGTTGAGAGTTTATGGAAAATTTACAAATGGAGATTCAAGAAACGGAATTCCTTCGGTTCTCTAAAAGTTTGAGTCTCATGCTCTTTTAATAATTTGTGGTTTCCTCTGAGCTGTCTTTATTTTTCTCCATATAAATTAGGTTGCATGCCTTTTGCTTACTGAGCACTAAGAACTTCTCATGGAGTCCTAATGCTAACTAATGCTTTGATTATGTACATTGCAAGTATTTTCTCCAGGTCTGTTGTTTGTCATGTAATTTTGTTTGTGGAATTTTGTCACATGGAGGTTTTAAATTATGAAGGCAAATGTGCCAATCTTTTCCTTCATAGGAAAGCTCATATTTCTAACAGTCTTTCAATATCAGTCTTTAATCCCTAGTCACAGCTAGACTAGCAGAAGCAGAGATACACTTTTCATTAAAAATAAATCATTCTAAACTTAAAATGCAAATTTATACTCACTGCTGATGTCTTTGACTAACAACATCAATCATTGTAGAGGAAAATAAAATTCTTCTCTTAAACTATATACAAGATGAGAGAAGACTCCAGAAGCCCAGATAAATCATGGGTATTTCAAACTGGAAACTGTGGCATGATTGAAAACTTCATGTTAAAAAGCCCAAGCAGAAACAATTATTACAAATTTTAGCTTCTTACTAATATGTTCTTGTCTCTCAATATGTCTTTTCTTTGCTGGCTGTTACTCAAAGTCTTGCCCCTAGAGGGTCAAGATATTATAGGTTGTTGTTAATATACAATGATTGTTAAACCTTTATTAGCAAGTACATCTTTGGATGAGCCTATTCATTGTTTTTAAGTTTTAATGTGGGAGATAAGACGAGATAGGTCCGTGACTTCCCTGCATGGAAAAATTGAAGTCTTCATAGGAAGTCACATCAAGTGGCCCAGGAAAGTCAGAGGTGAGGGTGCATAAAGGTGAGGGGGCATTATATGGCTTGGGGAGGGGTCATACGGGGCAAGGGGAAGAAAAAGAAATGAAAGAATTGAGATTTTTTTTGAGAATATCTTTTGCACTCATAATTAGTGTTATACAGTTATTGTCTAATTTCCCTACTACATTGTGAGGGTCAATGTCCCATCCATATTTGCACCCCCAGTGATGACACGTAGTAGGCATTCTGAGACTATGTGCTGTGTATTTTCACATAGATTTTGTTTCTGTCACCTTGCATTACCTTGGGACCGAAACAGTCATACTCACCGATGTGATCAAAATGAAGAATAAATTTCAAGTTTGCGTGTTACTAGGCTCTGGTACCACACAGTTGTTTGGTCTAAAAATGGAATTAGAAGGAAGATTGATCATTTGTGCTTGGAACCCAGTGCCCTTTTAAAAGCCTAATTCAGAGGTTTGAGAAGTCAGTGAGGCCTTTCTGTCCCAGCGGAGCTTAGCAGTTACCACGGGGATCTGCACAGATTCTCTCTCTCCGTGTCGTTGCCTCAAGACAGACGAAAATGGAGACTGTATCAGGACCGAAAATATTGCCGAAAATCACGGGTCATACATAGGCCAACGAATGAGCAGCACCCATTACCATTCCTTTGCAGCGCATTCTAGAAGGATGCAAGGAGATCACACACACACACCCACACACACACACACACACACACACACACACACACACACACACACATGCATATATATATTAAAAAATCAGCAAGCTATGGTCTTTATGTACAAAGGACTCAGAAAACTGAAAGACATTTAGTAGGAAACAACAGCTCAGTGCGAAGCTGAAATTGATTGTGGCATCTCCAGTAAGGTTATAACCTGACCCACTCAGTTAAAATTCCAAGGCTGCCACTTGCTAGCTGTGACGGTGACAAGTAGTTTAAGCTCTGAGGCTCTCGATGTCCTTACTGGGAACAAGGAAATCGCGATGACATCTGCTCCGAGGAGCAGATGATGCTCAGTGCTGCTATGAGGATTATGGGAGGTCATACACATAGCCCAGTCCCGGGCTTGTACGCCGTCATAATTACCTATTTACTTTGAAAAGCTCAAGCCGTTCAAGCTTTGGTTTGCATCTGTGTGCCCTGTTCCTGGATTTCTGAAAAGAAACCTGGAGCCCTGAAATAAACACACCTTAATTCATATGTTGAACAGAATGCAAGAGGACGAGAGGAGTCTGTGAGTCACGCCTGTCTGGTAGGGGAACCCGACTGCTCTCCACACCCCACAGCTCGGGGCACGCATGCTCAGCTGGCTTTCGGTCTGTGCCTCTCTTGCAGAGGGAAGTGCTGGGGTGGAATGGAGCCCCAGGCGGTTATAGCTACGTGCAAAAAAAAAATTCCCTGAGTTGCAGTCATTTAGGTCTGTCATCCCGGCTTAAATAATCCAGGGAAGATAGATAAGGGCGCGACATCCACAACCCAAAAGACATCTTTTATCTGACGGCATGCTTGGCGTACACAACTTTCAGAAAAACCCAAATTGTAAAACAGTTTAAAATTCAGAGAAACTTGTAGGATATTTTCTCGTTACTACAAAAATATTTGTCATAGAATTCCTTTAAATAACAAGTGATTCCAGCATATCAAAATACTATTGACTTACCCAAATTTATTATTCATAGCTTACCTTAGCATTTCTGGGTTTATGTGAAAATTTTCATTTTTATTGCTATCCACTTAAATTTCAGATCTTTTAACCTAGACTAGAATACGGTAAGGTTCATCTATATTACATATCTACAAAGTTTTGTATCCTCCTTTCAAAGCCTGTGGACTAATTTTCAGAAAAGTAACGTGAGATAAAGGCGAGGTTCCTGGCTACCTTTCTGCCCCAGCCCGCGTGTGCTCTCCGCACGACTGACAGATTTGCTGCCAAGAATCCCCAGCCCTGTGCAGACATGTCAGGAGAGGTGGCTGTGATCGCCTAATTACAGTGGAATCAAAGGGAAAGAGCCCATGCCGGTCACGCGGATTCCTGTGATCAGCTATTACCAAAGTCCCCAGGCTTCTCTACTGATGAAAATGTCAACCTCAGGAAGAAATGTCTGCCACAGCTTCTTGAAACACAGAGGACAGAGGAGTTGGGAGAAAGATTGCTTTTTTTAAAAAAAAATCTAAATCAAGATAATTGATTATGAGCATTAGTAAAGACCTTGTAAAAGGCTGTGAATTCTCATAACATTTGTTCTCCTTCACCTTTCATGCCAATCAAAGAGTCACCAACTCCTTCTCTATTCCTGCCATGCTCTCCCCATCTAAAGTGTGGACAGTGTGAGCAGAATCCAGATTTCTTGCCTTTTCCCACCGCTCATGTCACTGGCCTTCCTCCGCAGACACTGTCAAATTCATTTCCTGTCTGTCTTCTCTGAGCCGTTCTCCGCCGTCTGCGCATGCAGTCCGGTGACCCACATGCTGGCAAACGTCTGACTTGCCTGGTGATGGAGGATGTCGCCTGAAACTGCAGCGTTTTTTTATCCTTGGTAGGAAAGTGTTCTGGACATACCACACCAGGTAAGGAGAACAGGCAACAGAGAAGCAGGCCTGCCTGGCAAACAATTTGCTGAGAAGAATTTGTCTCCAAGAAGTATCTCTTTGGAGCTAAGTGAGAAAAGAGGTATCCAAGCATCAAAACACTCAGGCACTCATTAAATTCCATGCTAACCATACAAAATACATGCCAAGTATTTTTCCAAGCAGAGCCCATCTTTGCCAGAGTGGGTTTTGTAATTTAAAGAAAATCCATCTCAATATAGATTCATCCACCCTGCAGTGGAAAATAGACAACACATATGTCTTCTGGCCATTTCATTTCATTGTTCATTTCATTTACCCATTCAATGATTTTTTAAAAAATATTTTATATGCATGGCTCTGCTTTATGACAGCAAATGACACAGAGCAAAAGCAGCAGCAGCAACAACAACAGGTATGCACTAGTGGAATCCAGAGAGCCCAGAAACAGACTTCCATGTTTAGAGAAATGCAGGGACACATGTGTGATATCCCTATGCAGTGAAGTCTCTGAGTCTGGGATGGGGTGCAGGATAGAAGGCTGGTCACATAGGCATCTGCTAAAATGCATCCAGCCATGGCAATGCAAGCTCAAGACCACGACAGTAAAACCAGGTACACATCACCAACCTTGATGCTTGTGCAAAGCAACCTGGCATGACGGTGTGCATGATTCATTGATCCAGGTATATCTAACAAAATCATCAATCATTAGCATAAGGAATATGCTGAGGGCCACATTCCCAGAGATTGGTTAATTATGGTTCCAGGGTCCTTTGGAGATAGCAGGAATCAGCAATCAGACCTGCTGTCTTAACTCTTTCCTCACACTCTCTTTCCCCACAACTGAAATGCGGGATTAAAAAAAATATATAGTGATTGTCATTGTTGTGTTCATTCATTTTTTCATTCTAAGAATATTCAGTAAACCACCTAACATAAGCAAGACCTTGTGCCTTTGAGGGGATGTTCAAGAATTGAGTTGGGAAGAAGAGACATACACAGAAACAAAAATAAATAATAATACAATAGAGCGATCATAATACAAATTACCTTTGCGATTTATCGTGAAGCTGTATTTGAGAAAGTTCATTTTTAGGAAATGAAACGCTAGAAAGTCTGAAGGGGAGGTCATGGTTGGCTACAGGATCTGCCTGTAGTTGGGCCTTGGGGAAGGACTTGGAGAGCAGGCAGATTTGGACAGACAGAGCAGACAGACTAGTGGGGAACATTCTAGGTGGTCACTGTTATGACCCACAGCTCAGAAGGGAGGCCTCATGAGGTACACACAAGGCATTGAGATAAGTTATAAGATGCATGTCACAACCAGATTCTGACGGCTTCTGAATGCCAAACTAAGCAGTTTGGGTTCTGTTATGTAGGTCAATAATTCTCAATCTGCTGCACGTCAGAACGACCTGAGGGGATATGAAAAAACACTGAAATGCTGATTCGAGTTGTCTGGCACTGGTATTTTTAAAATCTGCCCAGGTGACTCTAACATGCAGTTAGAGCTGAGACCCACCATCGCAGATGCTGAGGGGCTCCAGGTAGCTGACATCCCCGAGCTGGGTGGTCTCGAGGGAGGACGCCAGTCAGGAGTCTCCCTCAACCGTGCAGTCTTGAGGCTGGCATGAGAGTCTGCATTGAAGTCAGTGCTCGATTTGAGCCTAGAGCTTCGACGAAGGACACTCTTTTCTGCATTCGTGCTCATTGTGTACCCCAGAGGTGGTCCCGCACCCTGCTTCCTGAGCAGTGACCTGACTGCCAAGTCTTCACGGTACAGAAATCCTAGAGGCTTCCAAGCAATCCTTTCTCCACTCAGCAATGCCGATATTTTCAGCAACTACTAGTGACGCTTCAGGAAGAACAACTTGTCCAGTGAACTGAACGTTTCCAGCACAGACACAGCCTCCTAATCATTAGTTTCAGTCCTCCAGATTCACTCCAAACATGAGTGCACAGAGGAAAATGCCCAGCTGAGTGAAGCAGAGATAATGCAAAAGCCGTGTCAGTCTGCACCCGGCTGCTTCTTTGTGCCACTCATCAGCTCAGAGGGTGCCGCAGGATCCTCCAAAAAATTCATCAAGGGGCTTTCTAATGACAGCACCAGAGGACTGCAGTGACATTGAAATGGGAGAGTCACCAATTCAGAGACTTGTCCTTAAGATTCTGTTCCTCTGAATCCACTTTGGGTACCAGACATAGTTTGGGTTCAAATGCTGAAAACGTTCCAATGGCTTCCTAACACATGAATGATCACACCCAAAGTTTTCACTGTGACTAACAAAATTTGACAAATTCCCTCCTTCGGCATCGGCCCTTGGCTCCTGCAGCGTGTCCAGCCTTGCTCTGGCGCGCTGCTCTCACCCTGCACCTCCCCTGACAGCCGCACTCCAGCTGAAGTACCTAAGTTCTCTCTTTGGTTCTCGGTCTTTGGACAGACTGGCCCCTTTGTCACCTTGTTTTGCCTGATTAATTTCTACTTACTGTTTATATCTCTGTCTAGCTATTACTTCTTCCAGGAAGGTTTCTTAGATTCCCTAACGCTGGATCAAGTAACTCTCCTGGTGCTCTGGTGGCACCCTGCACTGCCACCTTTGTAACACTTGGCACGTGATAATGAACTTCTCTGGGTCTGAAGCAAGCCGGTTGTCCTCTGAGAGCAGGGACCATGTCCATCTTTTTCACAGTGTAGCTTTGGTACCTATCCTACTGCGTGGCAAATAGTAGGCAACAATAAATAGTTATGGGACCAATGAATAAACCAATGAAATACACCTTGCTAGTTACGTCACCGCATCCGTAAGCACGCCACGGACTGGGTTTAGTAGGAAGATACTTAAGTGCCACCGTATAAATCCAGTCCAAACTTTAGTCTCCATTCCAATGGGAATGGATTGGAGGAACAGTGAAATAAGTGCTCACTGGCGAAATTAGCAATGTTTAAAATAAACAGTATTGAGGAGACCCTTCTCTCGTGCAGAAACAAGGCCCGAGGTGGTTGCGGCAGAGGAAGGCAGAGCCACACGGTTCTCCATTTGAAATTTAGGAGCAAAAGAACATTAGGCTAAATTTCACCATTATTTTTGCTATAGCAACAGCCCAGAAATCTTGAGAAAAAAAAAAAAAGTCACGCATAATAACATGAAAAGGCAACAGGCTGAATTTTTTAAAGAAATGACAGAAAAATAGTAGAGATGAAAAGCAGCCCTGCTACACCAAATCCTTGGAGAACGGCCTTCATCATTCCTTACTACCGCTGTGGGGCTCACGCACGTGTTTTAAAGCCTGACTGAAATATTTAGCTTTCCACAGAGAAAGATTTTTTCGTTTTTTTCCCCTATACTGTACTGAAAGAGCTTGTGTCTACTGAAAACTGGATTAAAACAAAACATGAAGTATAGTTGCCTAGCACACTGTGGTCGTTTGTCATTTATAAAAACATCAACTTTAACTATTTCAGGATTTTAAAGTCCTTGTTCTGGGATCAGTCACTCTATCCATGCAGAAGAAGTGCATTTTGAGATGGAAAAATAAAACAAGGATACCTTTTTAAAAAAATTTATAGGAAAAAGCAAAGATTTCTAATAAAATGAGCTAAACACTGATATGAAGTATTTAAGGTGATTTATATAGGCTTTTATAGTAGCACACACATTTTTGGACAAAGTTATTGCTTCTACTACCTCTTCTTGAACATAAATATTAATAAAAACATTAGACCTCTTACTTAATGAACACTAAATGAAACTTGTTTATTGCACTCAATTGCTGGAAATGGGAATCAATCTCCAAATTGCTCCAGCAATGTGATTCGACTTCCTTTAAATAAAATTTTTGCTTTGTTTAATTTTGTGAGCTAGTAAGTTTAAAGGATTTCTAGTCGGGACCAGAATGTCTAATCCATTAGACCAGAGTACTTCCTTCTGTCCTGTGTGTGATCCAAACATAACGTTAGACCTATACATCTAAAGCATGTCTGCCATTGCAAGCTTCAATCTCATTGGACACAATTTCCGCACCTCTCTTTGGCAGGTGGTATAAACATTTCCACCTGAGCTGGAGAGGGCCAGTAGGGCCCATGAGCAGGATTATAATATGAGAGAGGACTCAGGGCCAAAGACCGGGTAGGCAGTTTAAAACCATCCCCTGTCTAAAGGGCTGGCCAGAAAATAATTAACGTATGAAGCCAACATGGGCAGAGAAACGAAGATAGTTGGGAATGAGGAGCAGAGAGAGAACAAGGGCCTGGCCTGGGAGAATTCTGGAGAGAGTGTGGTGTCCGCGGCTGGTATTTGAAGGATTGTTACATGATTGATAGTTTACCTGGAAACACATCATCATAGAAGAGGTAGTATTATCCACTATCATGCTATTGATGTCTACCAAGCCACACATGACCAAACTGGCCTCCAACAGGGCACTGGCACAAGTTCTGTGGCGTGGTTGATGCATTAAAGGGGCTAGGACAGAATCTTTAGCCAAGCTTCTTAAAAAATAAGTCTGGATACAGTAACTCTCTCTCTTTATCATCTTCCATTAATGCTGAAAAGGTTTTCATTGTGAACTAGAACATAAAAACAGAAGAGTGTATACATATGTACAGTTCAAGAAACTATCATAAAGCACACACCCATGCAACCACCACATAGGTCCAGGAATAGACCCTTGCCAGCTCCCAGAAGCCCACTCATGCCCCAGCAAAGACATTCACTCTCCTAACTTTTATGGTAACTGCTTCCTTCCCTTTCTTTATGGTTTTACCACTTAAGAAGACATCACTAAAAAACTAGAGTTTAAATTTGCCTCTGTTTTTGAACTTTGTATAAATGGAATCATGCAGTATGCATTACTTCATGTTTGGCTTTTTGAATTATTTTGTGCAGTGTTTTGTTTCTTGATTTATTATATCCTAGATATGAGTTAGCTGTCAATGATACATGTTTTAAATATTTGTTTCATTCTGTGGCTTGTCTATTTACTCTCTGAATAGTGACCTTTCATAAATACATATTCTTAATTTTAAAGTAGTGAAATTTAATTATATTCTTTTATGTTCCATTAAAAAATTTGGAAGATTTTGATTTGATTTTATAAACTGATATGGAAAGAATGAATGTATTTATAATATTTGCCTTTCCCTTCTTCAACAGAATATATATTAATACTTCCATTTATCTAGGTCTTTAATATTTATCAGTAACATATAATTTATAATTTTTTGAGAAGAAGTCTTTTGATTCTAAGACAATGGAATACCTAGATTATTTGACATCTGAAAAGGATCATATGCCACTTTCTCTATATGACAAGATTAGTTTCAGAAGTAATTACATAATTATCAGTAATAATATTTTCCCTGATTTGTTCTAAACCACTGTTCTAAATATTTGTTCAATATTTGTTAAATATTGTTCTAAATTATTTGTTCTAAAATAAACCAGTAATTAAAAATAGTAAATTTCAATTACAAATATTATTAAAATTCAATTAAAACAGTTCATGCAGAGTTGAAATCCTGTCTTTTGCAGCAACATGGATGGAACTGGAGGTCGTTATCTTAAGTGAAACAATTCAGACAGAAAGACAGATACCACATGTTCTCACTTATAAGTGAGAGCTAAATAATGTGCACACATGCAAGCAGGGTGGGAAGCGATGGACAATGGAGGGGGTGAGTGTGGGTGGGAGGGAGATGGATGATGAGAAATTACTTAATGGATACAATGTATGTCACTACAGTGATGGATACACTAAAACTCTGATTTTACCACAATGCAATATATCAATATAATAAAATTACACTTGTACTCCATAAATTTATGCAAAAACAGAAATTTAAAAATCAAAACAAATTTATACTTACCAAACAAAATAACACCCTGTAATTTGCATTCTATTTCATTGCTTTAAATTTTAAGCACAAAATAGAAACTCCAAATGGTCACATAGGATAATAGAATTAAGTAACTCGAGCTTCTATTTCTTTGTTTTTACTATCTCTGTGCTATCAAATTCTTTATTTCAAAGCTATTATTTGAACTCAAGAATAGGTAGTATCCTTGGGGTAACAAACACAAACTGTGGCCAGTGGACTCAAATGATTCTAAGTAGGTGTGGACTTACTCTCAAAATGAAATGCATCTAGCTGAATATGTATGTGCAGTTGGCCTTTTTCTCCTTATTGAATTGTAGAAATTCTGTTTATTCTAAATGAAGCACATACCTCCTCCTACTTTGTTGCTTGCCTTGTCACTCTTCAGTGTGTCTTTTGATGAATATAAATTCCTATTTGAAAGGTAATCCAGCTTACCCATCTTTTCGTTTATACTTATACTATTTGCATTCTGTTTAAGAAACCTCTGTGTACAGCAGGTCAGTTTCTAAAGGCGTTGTTATTTTGTTTTTGCTTTGGTCAAAAGACAAAAATCACAATACATTTGGTTAAATGATCTCATTGGCTTTTATTTGTGATTCATGAATTGGGGCAGCATCTCCTTAAAAATTTAGAAGAGGCTCTCCCATGCACTGAGCACAGGAAGTGGGCTTTATAGGCAGAAAAGCGCTGAAGACAGCAGGAACAGGAACACAAGGCGGATTGATCGGCGTCATGTTACTTCAGGTTATTTTCCTTGTAAGGGTCAAAGCGGAGGCGACTTCCTTATCATGCCGGGTACAACTGGCCTGTTTGGGGATTTGGTTATTCTCTCTCTCTCTCTCCTGATTTCTTGGAAGATCAGATAAACAGTTTTGTTTCAGTTTGGCGACATGGAACTTTAGCAAAAGTGACTCCATTTTGTTTGGTCCGTTGGGGCCTAGTGAAGGAGCTCAGTCCAAAGCAATGGCTTCCTATACATTTTATTGAATACTTTAGTTACATAATCTATCTGGAATGGATTTCTTGTCTGTGATACGAGATAGGGGTCACATTTCATTTTTTTTCCCATGTGGACAGCAAGTGACTCAGCATCATTTATTGAAAAGACCATATTTTCTCCACTCTTCCGCAGTGTTTGGTGAAAAATCCAGTAACCATCCTGTGAAGTCTTTAGGACTCTATTCAGTTCCATTGGTTTGGCTGTCACTGTAACAATTCTGCATTGTATTTTGTCATCTTCTATTAAGTTTTGATGTCTGGTAGTTCAAGTACTTTGTTTTTCTTCAAGCTCTCCTTAACTGCTTGTGGCCTTTAACATCTACTAATAAATTTTGGAAACAATGTGTTAGTTTTCTAAAAAACAACACACTCAAACAAACCCTGTTATTATTTTGATTGGGACTGCTTTGGATCTACAGATTAATTGGTGGAAAATTGACATCTTTACAATATTGAATCTCCCAGTTCTTAAACAAAGTATGTCCCTCTATCTTTTGAGATTTCTTTAATTCCCTGCAACACTTTATGGCTTTTTTATGTGGAAGTCTTGCTTTTCTTTTGTTAGACTGGTTACTGGATATTTGATGACTTTGATGCTATTATAAGTTTTTTAAAAAAATCTAATTTTTATTTGTCAGCTCCTGGCATATAGAAATAAAATCACTGGTACATAGAAATACCTTCCATCCAACAATCTTGCTATATTCATTTGTTAATTCTAATAGTTTATCTGTAGATTCCTTTAGATTCCATATATATCTTCATAATTTCTGCAAATAGTGACCGTTTTATTCCTTTCTTTCCAATTGTAAAATGTTTCTCTTCTTTACATTTTCTTATTGCATAGGCTAAGACCTCCAATATAGAATTAAATAGAAATGATGATAGCAGAAATCCTTTGCCCATTTCTAATTGCAGAAAGCAAGTTTTCAAAATTTTTTCTCATTAAATATGATATCTTCAGTAGGGGTTTTTTTGGGGGACATATTTTTCATTGGATTAAGTAAGTTCCTTTATATTCCTAATTAGTTAAGTTTTTTTTATATAAATGGATATTAAATTTCATTAAATGCTTTGTCTGTTATCTATTATGATAACTGTATGATTTTCTCCTCTGTTCTATTAATATGACATATTATAGAGATTGATTTTTTTTTTGTTTTATGAGGAATTTAAAAAACATACAAATGTGGGCAGAATAATATAATAAGTTTCATACATCCACCCTCTAATTTTAACAGTTATCATCTCATAGCTCACCTTTTTACATCTATGTATCCATTCCTTTCCCTGTGTTTTTCTGAAAAAAATCCCAGGCCTCATGTAATTTCTTCTATAAATATTTCAGTATGAATCTCTAAAAGGTATAATTCTTCCTGAAAACATAACCACAATACTATTTTCACTTAAAATTTTTAATAATAATTCATTAATAGAAAATACCTAATATTCATTGAAAATTTCAATTGTCTTATAAATGTTACTTATAAATGGTTTTCATTTATTTCATTTTTATGGTTTTTCTTTTGATTCAGAGGCCCAAATAAGGTCTATACATTATGATTGTTTCATAGGCCTTTTAAATCTCCTTTATACAGGTAATTCTTCGTTTCTTTTTATATTTTTGCAATTTACTTGTTTAAAAACCTTAAATTATCTTGTTGCACTATCCACAATCTGGATTTTCTGGTTGCTTCCCCAGAGGGTCATTTAACATGCTTCTTAGTTCTCTGTATTTCTTGTTAATTAGTCCCTGAATCTAGAGGCTTGATTTGATTTTGGTTTGATTTTTTAAAAAACTTTTAACAATGCTATATTATCAGCTATGCTGTGCTCTTCCCATGGAAAGCACCTGGTACTAATTTTCTTTTTTTTTTTTTTTTCATGTTGGCAATCATTGTTCCTCAAAGCCTAGATCTGTTAAGTGATTGATTTTTGATATTAATCAAAACATGCATTTCTGGAATAATTTCAACTTTGGTCACGATTTATTTTCATCTTTGCATATCAATGTTCTAATATTTGGTTAGGATTTTTGCATCTCTGTGTAGCAATGAGATGGTCTAATAATTGGCTTTGTTTCCTTTGGTGGTCTGTAGAAAACACCTTCCACTGTGGACATGAGCTCAAGTCTGGGGCATCTGTACAGAGATATTCAGCCTTAGAAGCTGAACCTTTTAGTCTCACCCTCTTACACCGCCTTTCATGGTGCCCGGGGCACTGGCATTACCACAAGAACTCTCATGATACCACGTCGTGGTCAATAGGCTCCCTGTTGATCAATGCCAACTTCTTCAAGCTCTCAAATGGGAGGAACATTATCATGGGAATAAGAAAGGGTAGTGGAGTAGTGGGAAGACAACACCCCCATTGCCCACCCAAAAAATGCTCTGGATGTCCTGGAGTTAGAAGTTAGAGAAGCGATAACGTGTGTCAAAAAGAGCCCTGGACTAGCAATCAGGAGACTGGGTTGGGAGCAACCACCTATTTTTGGGCTCCTGTTAGCTCATCTTTAAGTTAAAGAGGTTAAAGCAGATAACATTAACATCCTTTTCAGCTCTAAAATTCAAGATTTAAATTCTAAAAATCAGTTTAGCTATTTCCCTTGATGCATCATCCCCTTGAAATTCCAGCCCTTGGGTAACCATAGAATCATTAAAAAGAAGGAGAAGAAAAACCCCACAGAATTCAGAAGGGCTTTAAAAACATCTAGCACAGGTCCGCATTTTACAAACAGGGACCATGAAACTAGGTAGACTTCTTCAACGGGGGGCTTGACAGGAATCTGTACACAAGTCCTCCTTCAAGTTTCCTCAATCTCGGCAGCCTGGTTTGTTTTTGTTTTTTAAACAATACAGACAGATTTAATATCTTAGCTCTATCTTTTAATTCCCGAGCTTCCTTCAGACTTATATCCCTATTCTTGAAAGAAACAGGCAACTGGAAGACAGAGTCATAAAACCTGAGAGGTGGGTGGCAAATGGTAGGTCATCCAACTCGCCCTTTTGTGCAGGAAATTGGAGCCTTTGGGTCAAGGAGGGTGTTTACCCAAGGTTAACAGGTGGGTAGTGGTGGGACCAAAACAGAGGACCCCCCATTACCTGTTTCTGCAGCCTTCCCTACCCAGCTCCTCTAAAGGGAGGAGCCAGTGCTGTCCAGGCTCCAGGTCAGCCCTATCTCCTTCCTCTCCCGTGATCACCCCAAGGGTATCGAATCACCTTCCATTTGTTCCTCATTTCCTCCTAGGAGAGGTAAATGTCCAACACTTTTAAGGGACTGTATAACTTTCATGAAAAAAGCAAGTGAAATTTTATCTCCAGATTGGGGAAAAAATATATTTTCTTTTTCTAGAGTCCTAAGAACCGTACTGTAGTGATAAATGGAAATCCAGCAATCTCTTACTTTAAATATTTATTCTTCAGCAAACTAGTTTATTCACAATGATGATATCTTAGTTTTGAAAAGGTTTCTAGTAGGCTCCTTAAATAAATTGTTTTCCTAAAACAAGTAAGATGTTTTATTATCCTAAGCAGCAGGAAGTTTCTCATTGCTTTGAACATGGGGGAAAAACCAACAACTCAGGATCCATTCAGTCAAGGCTGGTTCCTGGGTAGAGGAAAGAGTCCTGGTATAATAGTACATTTTGCAGTTTGTATCCTTTTCAAGGCATATAAAGCAAATCATATAAAAAACTATTAATTATGCAAATTCATTTAAATTTATTACAATGTTGTTTACATGATCAATTATTATATGATATGGTGCATAAAAATTATTGATTTGTTGGGAGAACTAGAGGCAGGGATGTACTTCTGCCACATCATGAATCATTTCCTGGCCTCACCTACAGTTTCTTACCTGTAGAATAAGAGAGTTAAGATGATCTCTGAAGTCCCTTCTAGAACCAACATTCTATGTATGCTTCTACCTACTTTACATCTCCCTTCAAAGTGCAAAGACCAGCAATACTATTATTATACCAATATTAAAAATATTGTTATTTTTAGCATTCAACTTCCAACCTTTCACCGTTTCAAAAATATTTCAGTGTCTTGAATATTAAAAAATCGTTAAGGGAATCAGCAAAAAGAACTTTTTTACCAACACTGAGAAATGCATATGCTATAAAAATCATAGAGAATTTAACATAATGTTGAAGCTGCTTTTGTGTATGGTCTTCCGTATTCACTGGAACTGAGAGAAAGATTAGTCACGACAGCGGCATCCATGCTTAGGCCGGTGGAACCTGAGTATGCTGGCCAGCCAGAATGAAGGACTCCTGCTTGCCCTCCAACTCACTTTCCAATCAGGAAACATCAGATATATTTAATAAGCCCTAGCCCATTCCCCCCAATTATTTTTAACTGTAGCTTTCTCTAAGTACCTGAACATGGATTCCATATTCCTGTAGCTTTGAATGTTTTTCCTAAGACTGCTAATATATTAGTTGTGATTGGCAAAAAGCAATATTCCCAGCTAAATTAACCCCCTATTATCCAGATCCTGAGTCAGGAACAAGAGCACTAATTCAATTGAGGTTAAAATGCCAATCGAGTCACAGCTCTGTGCTTAGGATAGAAAGATGGTATAAGGCCAACCAACCACCCCTAAATGTTGTGAAGGTCAGCCTTCTGTTACAGCCAAGGAACTCTGTGATGTGGACTTCAACTCATTAAAATGTCAGCTTGATGATTAAAAGACCCACCCTCCTGGACTTCCAGATATACGTTTTAGAAAAAACTTAGGGGAGGAGGCCAAGGTGTTAGCTGGCAGTGTTTTGTTCCTAGGAAGCCAAAGGCTACCCCAGCAAAGGAAAGGTAGGGTGAGGGTTCAACGCATTTTCTCCTTCCACCTAATTTTATGGCCAAATCACCGGTTCTGAGTTGAGATGTTTTCTCCTAGAACTCTAATTAAATATTTATAATCGACTCTTGTCATATTGAGGTTCAACGTTTTTAAAACTCAGAGAAGAAACATATGACTTGTCTATCAGACTATATCACAAGACCAGAGGTGGCAGAAAGGGTGAACTTTATATTACATTGATTTTATTTCCAAGAGATGCTCAAGAAAAAGAACAAAAACAAATGAAAATAGATGTTTTGCTCACACTTAAATTTTGAAGAAAAAAATTAGTTGTGATTAAATAAAGTTCAATTTGTAATCTGATTACCAAAAACTAAAACAAAAAATGTGCTGATCTTTTGACAATTTTAAATTTATTTGAATTAAGTCTGTTTTAAGACTAATCTGTTCTTTGGCCTGATTGGAAGAAATTTAGGAGGAGGAATTACTTTCAGTTGCAGAATATTTCTAGTTGCATTAGTTCAAGATTTTTTTTATGAGAAGGATTTTATTATATTTAAGAATTGAATGGTCCTAGAAGCATATTCCCAAGTCTCTCATTTCGGGGCTGTTTAGCTTTCAGTTATGAAAAGAAAAATTTTTGTTGAAATAAAATGCTGTTATTTATTTTGCAACCTTATAAATTATGGGTAATTATGAGACTGTGGGCTTAGACCCTTAGAGAAATCAGAGTGCGTGAGAAATGAGTAGTGTATGTGTGTATATGTGTGTGTGCGTGCGTGTATGTGTATACACACACTATTACACACTGTGTATATATATATATATATATATACACACACACATGTACATATACACTATTATTATAAATTATATATTTTGGTAGTAAAATATAGCAAATAGTAAAAATATAGTAAAATACTATACACCATATGGTATGATATATTTTATTACAATTTATATATTTATAATAGTAAAACATGTATTACATAATATTGTATATCAATGTAATATTATAAACTATATGTTGGTTTAGAAATGACAAAGAACTTTCACAAATAATATGTCATCTGTGCCAGGCAATAGTCAAGGACTTCAGGTGCTTTTAGAAATATTATTGCATATTTTTCTTCCCCAAACCCTGTCAAGTAGATATTATTAACCCCTTTTGCTAGAGGAGTAAACTAAGGTTAGAGAGATAAAGCACGTTTTCCAAGACTTCTGGTTAGTCCACAGCGGATCTGGCTGGGTCTCAAACTCAAGGCTTCAAATTCCAAGTGGTGTAACTTAAATGAAATAAAATGCATTTTCTTCCTAGTTGTCCTCGGCTCTACTTCTGTAGACATGCTGGAGGAACTTGGGACAAATGATCTATAAATGGCTGAGCATGTCGTGTCCACCCAACGACAGAGTAGGACAGAAACCAGAAGGGAGAAGATGAAGAAAAGGGAAATCCTGTGTGATGGGCCATGATTCTCAGTATATTCAGACCCCTTTTTAGCGTGGAGTGAGCCACTTTAGGTAAACACATTCGTTTTATATTTGATCATGAAATTGATTTTTTTTTCTTTAACGTTCTGATGTGAAGTTTGGAAATCGGGATTCTAAACCAGGAGAAAACTGCATCACTGTTATTCATGAGCTTTCTGAACATTACGTTCAAATTTCCATGGTTGAGTGGTAATAATGAAAGGGAGGTCAACTGTGTCAATGAAAGGCAGTTCTGTGTGTGTGCGTGTGTGCGTGAGGGTGGTGTATTGGGCATACTCGGTCAGAAGGAATGAAGTGGTTAGACGGTGTCTGCAGGACGTGCACAGTGGCAGTGCCAGGTTCTGAAAGCCAGGCAGTCACATTAGGGAGGACAGTTGACATGCAGGGAGAGGGCACAGCAAGCTCACCGGGGACAGCCGGGCCAGGCCCTCCATTTCTTCCGCTGCCTTTTCTTTATAGGCGGGAATGGTCTTACTGAGGCACGAGGCAGAAGCCAGTGGATCCGCCCCATCAATCCTGTGATCGATCAGTGGGATTACCAGACGTCATTGGCACGTTTTTCTCACAGCCATCAGACATTCTCATGTTCTTGATAGTAAAAAGGGCACAGGGATAGCTTCTTAGAGTCTAATCAAATAAAGCCCATCGAAAATGTACCCAAGGTAAAAAGCATGGCCACACCAGCCAGATAATGTGCCCACTCTGAGCCAGGTCCTTTGGTTGTCTGTCTACCCACCCTGCAAGGTAGAAGTCGCTATTCCTTACTGTAGAGGAGAAAACAAGTTTCAAAGAAGTGAGTGACTTGGCCCTGACCAAGCTTCAGCAGCTCTGACAGAGCGAGCGCCCTCTCCCCTGGCTCTGGCCCCTTGGGGGCTGCAGCTCTCCGCGGCTGTGTGGAGGGTCCAGCCAGCAGGGGCTACGGGGCCTCCAGGCACAGTGGAACCCAGAAGAAATGACAGCCATGCCCAGCACGGGCAACTCTCCCTAGAAACATAGAGAAACATAGAATGTGGTGCGGTGTGTGTGTACGCGTGGCCTGGGAGAGGCCACAGGCTCCCCGAGATGCCACACGGTAACGGTTTGGGAGCACATATATAATTCCTTTGTGGAACTCCCTCAAATGGTTTTGGGGGAAACAGTGTAGGGGGTTTGGGTCCTGCAGCCTCAGGTGACAGTGACAGTAAGAAAAATACAGGCTTTTAGTGCCAAACTACCACTTTTAGGCAAAGCTAAGTTACCCTCAAAAAACTCTAAAGATAAGTCACTGTGCCTCATAACAACATGAGATAGTACTTACATAGTCAGTGCATGTTTACAGAATTCCAGAGAATGGTGCAAAGTATTACTTACCCACAGGTCGCCTATCAGGGCACTGAGCGTCAGCCTCGGTGCGCACCTGGGACACCCTTCCACATCTGTCTCCCCTCATTTTGCTTTTCTGCCCTACTTCTCTCCTCCCAGTGTCCTGACTCCATCCTGCAGTGCCCTGGGTCGTGAAGGTGTGAACACTTCATTCCTGGCTCTGTCCTGGGGGGTGACGGTGGCTTCTTAGAGTCACATAAAGTGCTTTGAATTCTTTACAGAGTCTCACGCACGCCACAGGACTCGCTTGGGGATCATGCTAAGATGCAGTTGTTGATTCGGCAGGTCTGCGGTGGGGCCCGAGGGTCTACACGTCTGTCAAACACCCTCGTGATGTCAAGGTTGCCCATCTGGGGTCCACGCTTTGAGCAAACATGATCAAAGAGACAAGGGAAATTTTCTCCTGCTGATAGTGACTGCCACCAGGGGATGCAGAGAAACAAAAGGGAGGGAGAAGACTGAGAACACCATCCTGCCATAGACAGGGAGACACATGGCAACCCTGAAATAATGTTCTGGCACCACGATTGTGTTGTTCTACGGCAAGCAACGTACCCTCTTCCCTCCCCAACCAGCAGGATAATGGTGAAACCCACGCCTAGGAGCGGTGAGTGAACACTCATCCTGGCTTTGGCCTGGGCCCTGTGCTTCTGCAGTTCCCCCAGTGTGACTCACAGCAGCTCCTATCAGCCCAATCAAGCTTGCATTGGTCCATATGCAAGTCACCAAGATTTCTCTTTCCTTGCTTGCAATCACTGAGATTGCAGTCTTTGAAATAAAGGCTTCGCCAATTATATTTCTATTGACTTACTCTTTCTGCTTGTAATTGTTCACGGCACAATTTGTTCCATTGCTAAAGGTGTAACTCTCCTTTAGTGTAAAAGTACACAGAAAAAGAAAAGAATAAGCCTGACAGAAAATGACTGCAACAAAAAGCTTGTTACTGACCCTATAAACTCTCTCGTTTTTATGTGATTAGGGTGGTATCTGTCCTTTTCTTAGATGCCTTTTATTCTGTGATTATTTCCTGTGTCTCACCATAAAAATGCTCCTGCTCCAAAGGAATTGTATTTCAAAATCTCTCTGCTAGCCACCTTGTTAGGCTATTGAGTTTCAGCACACAATGCTTCACTTGATCAATTCATTCACATGTAGTTTATTTCGACATGGAATATGTGAAGTGATGGGAGGAACCCTATGTCCTGGGAGATAAAATAGTGGATTTTTGTCTTTTAATTTGCCTATAATCCCTTGAGCATCAGGTGAGCAAGAGTTGATGACATTTCAGTGATAATAGATATTTAGAAGCTAATGGTATGAGAAGAGAAAAGAAAATTGGCTTAACTCTGTAAAAGTACCATTGATCACAGTTATTTAAGCTTAATTACCATGCAACGCAATAGTAAATAAGCTTGCACTTATACTTGTGCACGTATCATTAAATATTAGACTCTGGTGTAGATTTTATTTGATTCACACAGTATGCTATGTCCAAGTGTAAGTCGTGAGGCTCAAGTACTAAAATTAATGTCCCAAAGCACAGGGGACACATTTTGTATGCTCAATGTCCTCATTCTTCTGGTGGTCTTTTCAATTGTTTATACCACTCACAATAATGGTTATTGTCCTACTGCCCTTAGGAACATGGCCTGAATGCCCAGATCCAGTCCCATTCCCTGGCGTGATTCCACCGTTGTTTTTCTTTCTTCCTGGCTGCAGCTGCTTCTCGGAGCCTTTGCACAGTGGTTTCTGCCCTCTCTCTGGAATGTTCCTGCCCTGATCCTGACTTCTGGCGACTCTGCCCTCAGGTCTTTGCTGCGGATGGTCCTTTCCCTCCCTAAAACTGCTTCTTACACTTGACACTTCCCCTATTTTAAAATTTTCTCAGTCTATTGACATTACTTACTGTTCCCTTCCAGACAATGAACTCTTTGTGGGTAAGGAGTTGGTTTTTTTCATTCTTGTTTAGCACAGTGCATGGCACTTAATAAGACCCCAAAAAATTTGTTGGATGAATAAATGAATGAGCAAGTCCTTCTTTCCTGTTCGGCCCCCAGCACACTGCTTCTTCCTGCCATAGAAAAGAAAGCCAGTCTGGTCAGAATAAGTCATTTTCAAGAATATTGTGATTAATGTCCATGACCGTGCTAAAATTTGGCCAAGTTTTTCTTCTTTATAAACCGACATCAGTTCTAGCTGTATCCGTAGCCTATTTCATTGGCATAATGAAATCTTTTACTATTGTTTTGATGCAGAAAAACCCCCTGACCTTCCTAAATGGGTTCTTGGCTTTGCACAGGAATGAATTTGAGAGTGAGTTAACTAGCTACAGGAAGGTTTTATTGAGACAGAGAAAGCCAACAGATCTTACTCCACAGACAGAGGAGGGGTCCTTTCTCAAGCAGGAGGGGGACCTCTTGTGGGACAATAGTAATGTTTTGAAATGTTCAAAAACCCCATATGTGGCCAGCGATATCTTGAGGTCAGGCCATAAAGGTTAAACACAAACTGCTGTCACAGAAAGGTAAGCACAGACAGCTTACAAGGCATCCAGCTTAGTAATTCACCCATCCTTCAGGTGGTCTCGGTGGCACCCTGCTGGCGACTTCCCTGTTCAGGGTGGTCGGGGTCCAGTGGCTGCGCTCAGGCTCTCGGGACCTTCCTTTTCTGCGTATCCCCGCATTAGCCTCATTGTGAGTTTTTAAGTATAAGAGCAAACTACAATGACTTTGCTTTATTTTAAAATGCCAGGGTAGATTGGAATACTATGAAGACACATTATAAATTAATTTCATAATT
Source organism: Avahi laniger (assembly GCA_963575035.1). NCBI lineage: Eukaryota > Metazoa > Chordata > Mammalia > Primates > Indriidae > Avahi > Avahi laniger. The sequence goes on along the minus strand of CAUYSK010010183.1, from coordinate 21,011 downwards.
AAAGAGCAGAGTTAGTTAAAAGCTCACGGTTCCAGAGTTTCCTTTCATTCATCATCATAGTATTAGGTCGATAGTAAGTTCCCAGTAAATTCAAATTATTAGCTTTATAACTTTTTCCTTGATCTTTTTCCCCCTCCACTCCTTCCTCTTCAAACACTGACCTTAGGAAAATTGACTTCAAACTCTAAAGAGCTTAGAAGACAGAACACTGGGATTTAATTCATTTCTGAGAAAGAGGCCCTCTCCCCTCCTATATGCATTAAGCAAGCTTCAGCCCTTCTTTTAAGCTTCAAGCCAATTCAACAAGTGGTTGTTGTACATTTTCTATGCACTCAGAACTGCATTAGGCTAATTTGAAGCTACTCAGGTGATTATAAAAACCTATCATGTTGCCAATTATTAAGCAGCTTCAAAGTCTATCTGTAATTACTCCCTTAGGGACTGGTACTCAATGTTCCCATAAACTCATTTTCTTACCACTATTTTCCAAGCCTGAAATATGCACTAACACCCCATTCCTGATCGACTTGTTCTCTATCCGGTTCCAGAATAGAAAGCACATACCACTGGGAATAGACGTTCACAGCCTATACTGTAATCTCCACAATGGTGAGAAGAAGAACCTATAATGTACAATATATATGATACAAATATATACCATTAAACAAAATTTGCAAAATATAACCCAACCTCATAAATCAACAAAAACGACAGCAGGTTCTGAGGAGCCCGAGACAGTCTTTCACGCTGCAATGGAACAGTTACATTTGGTTTGTGCTTCTGCAGCCTATTTTGAAAATCAAATATATGCTGAAAGTTAAGACTTTAGCTTAAAACTCACACAGCAAATAAATCATAAGGCATGCCTAGAATTCATTTCTCTAATTTCTCCTACTGTGGTTAGCTATTGTGGAGGTGGTCAGATGGGGATTAGCTTCAACGAATATTTTGCAATACTTTTGTACAGTGAGGTGAACTAAGGATACAACTTTAATTTGGGTGTCGGAGTCGTTTGTGGACTTTATAAGCCCTTTAAAGTTATATAAATATCAGCATCATTTGCATGGGTACAAAATAGGATCAGCTGCAGAAAGGAAAAGAACATTCGGTTTCCACTCGCTAGGCTTCTGCAAGCCCTTATTGAATTTATGCATGCTGCAGCCTCCTGGCTTTTGTGCGCAGAAGAAAGATGCGCTGAGGGCGATAATATGCAACTGGCCATTTGTAGGAGGCATTTGGAAGTTCAGCATGCCTCTTTTGTGTTTGTTCCCCTTTTTGTGGGCACAAAATCATCTTCTGCATGTTGATGGAAATGTGAGTTTGGTGGCTGCTCCTTTATAATAGAAAGGATGGGGATTGGCAGAAGCAGAATAACGGGGATTGTGGGTCTCAGGAGAGGAGGAGATTATGGGAAAAATCAGACATGTGAACCTAAGGAAAAGGGTATAAGAGGAAATGACAAATTCAATTAAGAGAAAAAGCCACAACGGTATTACAGTAGTTCACAGATGTTAAAATAATCTATAGATGGTTGTTTGGTTAAAGATAAAGCAGACAGATGTCTTCTGAAGCTTGAAGCCGGCTGGGGACCTATGAGTGAGAAGAATTGAGAAGCAATAACTAAAAACGCAACAGAGAAGTCCCTCAAGGCTTAAGGGGCAGGTATATGTGTGGCAAGGGGTCATTAGATTTGAACAAATTCTCTCAAGAAAATGTCACCAAGAACTGGGACCAAGAAAAGGTGTGTAGTCAGCCTGGGGTGGAACCATTTGACCAGTGTGAGCCAGACCTCTGTCTGGGATGCATACCTGAGCTGAGTGTTTCTCATCGTAGCCCTTACCAAGGTGAGCAGAGGTGCAGGTGGCAAGACAGGAAATACATGCAGTGGTTGCTGGGATATGATGAAGAATAGTAGAGTCTCCTGCCCATAACAGATTCAGAGTGTGGTAGAGGAGACATATGTACTAAAATAACCACAACATAAGATAAATATTATAATAAATTTGTATACCAACCTCTCTAGGTATCAAGCGTCTTTCTGATTTCCAACACTCTTCCTCTTTCCAAAGAGGAAACGATGACTATTAGACGTTCTCCACTGAAGGGAAACTCATCCAACTCACACTTTCCAGCCACACTCATGCTTTTGTACTTTTCATTTGAAATTATGGAATAAAAGACCTCTTATTTTTTCAAAGGAGTTTTAGCCATCTGCTCATAGGTAGAAAAGGCTGGGAGGAAGAAAGAGAGTATCAGTATCAGTGGGCTTTCATGATATCTTCAAAATCCTTCTGTTGGTTTTCAGCCAACATGCAATCTACCTTTCCCTTGTTGAGCGAGTCCCAAGTTTGATTTGGAATCTACCTCCCTCATGTGACCCAGGGGAGTCACCAACCCAGTCCATCTCAAGTGGTAAATCCTAACCCTCTAAGCCGACCACAATGGTCCTGTCTCTCTTGCCTGTGGTTTGTTTAGGACTGAGCTTGTGGTCCATTGTGACCAAAGAATTCTGACGGATGATCTTCTGGGGGATTTCTGGGAAAGGTTTCCTCACTCCTAAATGGGACACCCAGGAAGACATGGTCTCTTCCTCCTCTGGCTGTGGCCGTGTCTGTTGTGATGCATGAAGAAGCAGCTATCTTCAACCACGGGGAGAGCCAGCCTGAGGACAAGAATGATACATGAAAGGTGGCAGTATAGAGTCTGGATCCTGGGTGACACATTTTGAACCAATGAATTCAGAAATCCTGGACTTTCTATTTTGTGTAATACTAAATTTTCCTTGTACTCCACACCACTTTCAGTTGGTTTTGTTTCTGTTTCTGGCAGCCAAAAGCATTTGACTGAGACACATGTTGGAAATGTCTCTGAAGATTATTGTATTTTAGTGACGTGAGTGCCTGGTGAGGTTATGTAGGAGGCATGGTTGTTTCCTCCTCTTCCCACTCAAGATTATCTCCTGGATGTGGTTGTAGGCTTATTCTTGCAGCTCCTGACCCATGCCAAAGATTGTTGCCTGGGCTTTTGTAGAGTAATCCTGGAAACAAGAACCAACTGGATCGAGGGCTTTCTTTTCATTGCCATGTTAATTCGAACCCTTCACCTGGCAATCCTAGATGTTAAAGATCCAGGGCTCATACCTACTAAGCTCCTAGCCTCTGCTGTGTACCCATGGTCAGGGAGCTCTCTCTCTACAACACGGTAATAAGACTGTGTCCCCCTTCCCCAGATAGAGCCCACTAGCAGCCAGACCACTCAGAAACGAGAAGAGGAAATATGTGCATCTGTCTTAAAACCATATGGCAAAGGGAGAGGGGGAGGAATGGGGGCATGAGGGAGAGACCGGACCCAGCGAGAATGATTGGATGTGAGAGCCAGGAAGCTTGTAAACAAGAGAAAGCAACACTACATGGGATATATTTCAGGGCTGTTATCCGTGAACACAGGTGGTTGTGATGATTACATCATATTAGGGAAAATGATCAATCTTTTCCTAGTTTTAGTTACTGGAAGACTAACAATGTGAGAGGAGAAAAACTTTTATTTGATTGTATAAAAATAATACAAATTATAGTAATTTATGTAAATAGCATATTATTTGAGCCTAATTACCACGCTGTACCATAACAACTATGCACACATTAACTATGGCATAAGTTTTATTTGCTATCCTGTGTCCCCAGCCCTCCTAGGGTCACTGAATCATTGTCATCAGCAAATACATGTGGTGTTGACTCACAAATTTATAGAATTGAAGAGGCCACTGCCTATATTTACCTACATGTTTCCCAACATTTCTAATGTTCCCTTATAATCCATCATGGAACTTGCCTAAATTTTCAACCAGCATTAAATTTACAGATATAAAATTTCGACAACTTAATTTTTGTTGTGCCTGGTATTCTTTTCTACTGCTTCAAAGGGTGCTCACTCATTATTTGGTAGTCACTCCAATGGCACTTAGTTAATATCATGCATTTTTTCCCAAGAATTTCACAAATATGAATTTATGTCATTGTTATAACAACCCCATGAAGTCGTGTGGCAGACACTGTTGCCCATCCATGTGCTCTCGGTCCACTCCCTGATTACCCTTGCAGTCACAGTGGACAGTTCCACATGGCCTGACGGTGAGGAAGACTTGTGCATAGACATCCCAGTTTCCCCGTCCTATCCAGCACTGTGAGGGTCCTTAATATGACAGTGGCCCCATTACCCTCAGGAGTGACCCCTTCTTTCATGTCCCTCCAGGAGCTTCTCTCCCCTCACTGTCTCACTCGTCCTTATTCCTTCACTTCTACTTCCTGGGATCATCTTTCCAAAACATTCACTTGTACCTAAGTACTTTTCTCAGGGTCTGCTTTGGGATGTACCCAAACTATGACACTAAGTTCTATTATTATCCTTATTATATAGACAAATAAACTGAGGCACAGAATGGTTTAATAATTTGCTCAAGGTTATCCAGCTATTAAATTGGGAAGTCAGGATCTGAATTCAGGCTCCAGGGTCCATGTTCTTAACCACTACCCTACATTGCCTCTAAAAATTGTGCTCTGTAATTTGGTGAATATGTCCATCTTCCACTTACACATATCATTTGCAATAATACAGATGGGGAAAGGAGTTTCTCATACTATGGGCCTCAGCCAGTTGTGGTGCATGGCCTGTTTTTGTAAGTGAAGTTTTATCGGAACACACATCCATTTGTTTCCACATACTGTGGCTGCTTTTGCACTACGATGGTAGAATTGAGTAGTTGTGACAGAGGCCATGTGGCCTACAAGGTCTAAAATGTTTATTATTTGGCCCTTTTCCACAAAAAGTTTGCCAATTCATGTCTCCATAAGGCATGATCATTCCTAGCTGGAATCTATTTAGCAGGTATCAGTGGGACTCACAGAACATGGCTTGGCTTTGGGCTGGGTAGCTTTGGGGATTCTGAATGTCTACTCAACAAACATCTTTCTTGCTATGCTATTCTGGTTGAGTTCAGGGATCGGTCAAATACCCAAACGCTGAGGCTGTGACTTGTTCTTCTGCTGGCTTTCAATAAAATTTTTTGTGACTGTCCCCTCTTTTCACAACCTTTTCATATTTTTAGGACATACAAGGTGTACCTTTCCCATCAATACATGAGTGGATAAATAAAATGTGGTATATGTATACCATGGAGTTCTACTCATCCACAAAAAACAATGGTGATCTAGCACCTCTTGTATTAACCTGGATAGAGCTGGAGCCCATTCTACTAAGTGAAGTATCACAAGAATGGAAAAACAAGCACCACATGTACTCACCATCTAATTGGTATTAACTGATCAACACTTATGTGCACATATAGTAGTAACATTCATCGGGTGTCCGGCAGGTGGGTGGGGGAAAGAGGGGCTGGGTATATGCACATCTAATGGGTGCGGTGTGCACCGTCTGGGGGATGGACACGCTTGAAACTCCGATTCCGGTGGGGCAAAGGCAATATACGTAACCTAAACATTTGTACCCCTGTAATATGCTGAAATAAAAAAAAAAACTGAAGAAGTTTGAAAAAACAAAACAAAACAAATATATAGCTTTGGCCATGTTTAGATAAGTGGGTTAGAACCAAAGGAAACTTCTGCCAGAGATCTAAACATACAGAAGGGGAGTTTGACTAATTCTGTTCAGGAAAGAGAGATCTCATCCTCTTTTAGATGATTCAATGGGAATGTTATGATTAGTTTGGTGGAGTGAGGTACTGGTTAGGTTAAATGTTTGGGAATTTCTGTGTCTATGGCAATTTCTGCTGAGCCTGGCACCACAGCCTTTGCTTTATGCATTTACACATAGGTGCCGAAAGCATGTTTATAGCCATTCCTATTGGCTATCCTAGGCCATCAAAAAGATTTCATTATGCACCATTTATGACAATTTGGAAATTTGGAAAAGTTTTTTCTTTTTTCAGGAAACCATAGTTAACACTGTAAATCACTGAGGGTGTTGATATCCATTTAGACTCACTTCGATAATAATATCTGCCTTTCCAGTCAATGGTTTGAGAACATTCTGGAATATATCTTTTCATAGAGCAGAGAAAGATGCCACTTTGAAGTGAATGGTAGTGGACCAAGGAGGCAAGAAGGACCTTCCATGCCAACTTTTCCTTTTCAATCATGTTCCTTTAGTAACTGTGTATATATTCTAGACTTATAGACAAGGTGGTCAGATAGTGTCATGAGTACTTGTTAATGAAAACACATCTATCTTCTCAAGGTGGTTTTTGCACTGCAAATCAGTTGAGGTAGGGACACACACACACATAACTCTATAATATCTAGGAATAAAATTCATCTCAATATGCTCCTATCTGTCCTGCCTCAGCTCCACTACAAATTTCATAGAGGTCATTTATGAAACTCAGTGTCTTCCAGTTGTCCCCAAACTCTTGGCAATCGCATGTACCTTCTCAACTTAATTATTAATTATAACCTAATTAATTAGTTAAAGATAAAGAATCGCCAGTTCAAACAAACAAATCTCTCACAGTGGACTGTGCCTGAGAAAGAATGTATTATCCTGAAATCATAAAGCAAAAACATGGTTACCATTTGATAAAATATTTTGAGTTTACAAAACTTGGTCTTTCACAGCCTGAGCTTGCTGGGAATTGGTCGGAAGCAAATCCTCCTGGACAAGACACTGTTTGTTAGTCAAGGGACACTGACGTCGCTCCTTCTGGGAGGTTGTGTTGGTGACCACGACTGAGTGACGGGATTGGGAATCCTCACCTGCCATCCTTACCAGTGGGATCGTTTGTTCAGGTAGCTGCCTGGAAAGTGCAAACAACGTGCTAGTCACAAGGTTTTGGACTGTTTGGGAGGGGAGCTGGTCACCTAGGTGAGCCTTTTCGGAGACAGCAGTTCTTAGTGCAGGGGTGGAGGAGAAAAAGGGACGGCAGAGGGGAAGGAGTGTGACCAAGTCACCGGAGCTGTCTCAGACTGAACAAGGCCTCTCTGTCCTCACCATCCCCTGGATTCCGATACACAAGCCTGAGGCTCGTGTGACCGCATTTTTCCTGCTCTTTACAGAGTCCCCGCTCAGTCCTGAACATGCTGCGCAAACCAGCAGGGCTGTCCTTCCTGGGGGAGCGCCAGCAGCTGTGGCTGGAGTTTGTCAATCATCTGGAAAAGCTGATGTCCCTCGAGTATGCAAGGTACTCACTGCACCCAAGTATCAAAAAGACAGGATTCGCACACCACTTCCCTTCCTCCATTTGTATTCCGACCCTACAGAGCCTTCCCAAGTGACCCTCTTCTTATTATATTCCTCGCCTTTGCTTCATGCCCTAGTTCTTCCCTTTCTTACATTATTCATGGCTCTTATTTCTCACTTAGTAATTTCTTTTAAATTTTATTCATGTTTTTATGCCTATTTAACCCAGGTCCATGTCTTGAAAAATGATTGCTCTGGAGAGGCCAGAGAAGAAAGAAGTAGCAAATTATCAGTCTATCTTTTTTTTTTCTTGTAAAGAGAATTCCTAAATTATTTTATTTTCATTTTCATCAGTGGCAAGTGAGCTCACTATTAGACAGTCGTCTCAACCTTGGCTGCCCATTGGCACCATCTGGACAGCTTTGAAAAAATCCTGATGCCGGATCCTCGCGTCCAGAGACAGATTGTGTTTTAATTAGATAGGATTTTGGGCACCTTTGCAAGTTTAGAACCCCTCCATCTCCTCATCCAGCACTACTGTCATCCTTTTAGATGTCCTTATAAGTCAGAGAAACTGCTCCAAGCCCTTGCCCCACCACTGTGTCACCCTGGGCCAGTCCCTCCAACCTCCCGTGCCTCAGTTTCTCCATGAGGAAGAGCAATGAACTCAGCCCTCATGAGGCGTCCAAGGTTAGAACCCTGGTCTGCAGTACCTGAGCCAGGAGGGGCTCAGGAGAAACCCAATGAAATGGAACCAACTAATGGTGCTTGTGGCCATGCGGGATCCCCTGTCTGTCACCAGTATGCACGCGCTGTAGGCACCGATGAGAAGTTACCTCTTAGGGCCCCAGACCGATTCTTCCCAGCTTCCAGCTCTCAGAACCTCTGTGCCTCCCACTGGGCACGGGGCAAGTCTCTGAAAAGCCTTTGCTGACCACCAATATGTACATCAACAAAGCTTTCGACTTTCCTGCACAGCCTTGAGGTGGTGCAACAGAATTTTCTTCTCTGCAGTCACTACAAGCAGCACAGAATAGGAAGGGAACCAGCAAGTGCTGGGGAAGCCAGCCAGGGAGGGGACAGAAGGTCATCTTCCTTTCCTGCTTAGGAGCCCTTGAGTTGGCGCCCTTCCACCATGAAGCAGAGGGTCGACCAATGTGAACAAGACACTGAAGCAACGGATCCAATGTCTACTTTATAGATGAGAAAACAAGCGGGTCTTCTAACCAGAACCAGTGATCTCTTTCTGTGACACCTTGCTGTCTCTCCCCTGGTATGAGATGATGCCTCGGTTTACACAGGTCCTGTGCTGGGAAGCAGAGTGTGTCTAAAAACAGAGGAGAGGAGAGGAGAGGAGAGGAGGGGAGGGGAGGGCAAGGGAGGGGAAGGGAAGGAAGGGAAAACATTATAGCCCATGAGCTTACTGCTCCCTCCCTCTCAGGACATTTGCTCTTGCTCATCTTCCCTCCGAATACTCGTGGTTCAATCTTTCTCTGCTTAAATGTCATCTCCTCCCACCTTCCTGTCCCTCCACCACAATGACTGCTACTGAAAACTGTTTGTTTATCTGTCACTTGTTTACTAGACCATGAGCTCCCCGAGGAATGGACTTTACTTGTCTTGTTTCTTGCTCTGCTCCAATGCCCAGAAGAGTGCCTGGCAAACACACGAGCAAAGTGAATGAGCGAATGAATGAATGAGTAAGCGAGTGGCACCTTGGGAAGCAGAGCTGTCTGTTTTTGTGGGTCCCAGGCAAAATGGCCCCATGCCACTGACTGCTCCCCACACCTCATCCCCTGCATGGCCCTGTTTTTCTCCATAGTATTTACTCTCTTCTGACCTACTTAGTTATTTGTTGACATTCTATCTCCCCCCACTAGAATGTCAACTCCAGGAAGGAAGGGACTTTTGTTTCTGTCTGTGGTAGCCTTTGTTTTATTCCCAAAGCTAGGTCAGTAGTAGGAATTGAATAAATCTCTGTTGGTAACTAAATGAACACCTCACGCAGGAGAAGGCAAAGCCAATCAATCTTTGGCAAATGTGGTACTTTTCAAGGTTGTCTCCTCTGTCACCAGACTCCGTTTTTGGCTCTTTTTTTCTCTCCTGGGTGAGAACTCTGTCTCTCTCCATGGTCCCCAGGGGCCATTAGCTTCTTCCTCTCCTCTCAGCCAAAAGCAGTAGGTCTTGCCATCAGCCTTTGACAGCTGCCCCTGCCTTCCTTCTTCCATACCTTTGCTCTGCTGTTTCGACCGAATGCCTTTCTCTCCCTGTCCACCAGGAGCCCACGTATCCCCCAGCCAGCCCCTGCCTACAGCCTTTTCCTGAACTAAATCTCTACAGAACTCGGTACCTCTCCAGTGGTACTTAGGACGTATCATAAGAGATGCCAGCACTTCGGGAATTATCTCTGGGAGACTGTACGCTAAGACCAGAGGGATTAAAACCAGAGAGGGTGGGCTCAGTGGCAGGGAGTTAACAGCCAGCTTGCTCTTACGTTGATGCCAACATCTTTCTCTCTACATAGTTGACGCCACTTCAGAGTCCGGGCCACAGTGACTCTCCTGCCCTTGAGCTTTGAAGAATTCTGCAGTTTGCTACCCCTGGGGTTAGAGGCAGCAGATCCCAGAGCATCCCGAGCCTGCAGGTCCCACCCTTCCTTCCAGCTCCCAACCTCCCCACCCAGCCTCTCCATCCCTGGGGAGGGCCTAAGGACCAGAGGACTTTATCCGTTTTCTTCTTTCAGATTCTCCTTTAATCTTCTCTCTTTCCCCCCAAAAGCCCAAATTCTGGCAATCTCTCACAGCCTGAGGGCAACTCTGGGCTGCCATAAGCAGATATCCTCCCTCCTTTATTCATCAAGTGAGCATTATATTATTATAATATTTGATCATTTCTTTTCCTGGTAGCCAATGGCTTCCACTGTAAACTACAGATTCTTATAGATTCAGTTGTCTTCTTAAAACTGACTATAGTAGGGGTCTTTAAAAGGAGGCTTTTAAAACACTTTCTCTCTGATACTTTTCCTCCCCTGCCTCTCCACCCCCAGTTTTATGGGAAGCATGAGGCAACGGGAATGTGGGTGGACATTTCAACTTTCTCAAGAAAAGTCTTACTGGGAGTGGGAACGTGATGAGTGACAAGATTTTGATAGATGAAATGTTTACAGACTTAAAGGTTATTCAAGGCAAGCAGATTTCCCTTATGCTTCCTTCAGAGGCAAATTTAAATCTCCATATTGTTATTTCCACTTTTTATGCCCTAGCCCATTTTTACCCTGATATATAGTTTCCTGTCCACTCATGGGTTGCATTCCTAGGGGCACATTTGTCAGAGAAACAATAGGAATAAGATTTGTGTGCTACCCTGTAACATCCTATTTTGCTAATATAACTAAATTTAATAGTATCCATTTATTCAATAATTCATTTACTCATTCATTCATTCATTTGCTCAATACGTAAGCATTGGGCAATGACCATATGCCAAGCACTCTGCTGGGCAGTGGGGTCCAGTGGTGAACAAGAGGGACACAGGCCCCACTGTCATGGATCTTACATGGAGGTGAAGTGTGTCAAATAGCAAAGAGTAAATATACTGGATAATTATGGATTAGAATAAATGCTTTAACTTGGGGAAATCTACTTTAGTCTGGAGAAGCATTTTGATTTTTGAGCTAAGACCTGGAGAAGGACAATAACTAGGCTTAAAAAAAGCTGGCTCCAGGGGAATCTTCCAGGCAGAGGGTACAGCATGGGCCCTGAGGCAAGAGAGGACTGTATGTATTTGAAGGATGAAAAGGAAGCCTATTTGAGCTGGCTGCCCTGGGAGAAGGAAAGGCAGGGCTCTGCAATTGCCTGCTGGTCTCCTGGCCTGGGAGGAGCCTTCCTATTTTCAACACAACTCCCTTGACTTGCTTGAATGGGTGGAATATTCATTAATCCAGAAATGCCTGAACTTCAGATATTCTAGGCACTAATGTGAACCTCTCCTGGCAAAATCACAAAATTTTTCTCAGAGTGACTAAAAATCTTTGCCTTATGAAACCTCCTTACAGCCAAAGTAACATTTTTCTAAATATGGGAGACCTGAGTTCCTTGCAGGTATATTATTGGATTCCATAAAGTACAAAGTAGAATATGAATTGATAACAAACACAATCCTTAGATCATGTTGACTATAAATAGGGTCCCGGAGGAGTAATGGACAGGTTCTCAAAGTAATCTTGCCCTTCACATTATCAACAGGACAGCAATGATGCCACATCTACCTTAAGAGATAGCCCATTTTTCTTTCTTTTGTATCTCTTGAATCTTTTATCATGCAACAAAACATGTTTGTGAGAAACACTAAAACAACGTAAAATTTGACTCACGAATAATGTCCTGTATTTTAGATTAATAAGAGATAATTCATGCAAACAATTGGCACAGTCCCTGGTAAATACTCATTTAATGTTAGTTGTAGTTAGTGGATAGAAAGGATAAACCCTAGCTTAACCCTAAAGATTTTAGGTGCTCAGAGAACAAAGCTCTCTTAAGTGAAATCTCCAAACATTTTGTTTAAGAAGGAAACCACAACCTTCGAATTGTGTGTAAACACATTTCCTTTTGAAGCTCAAAATATTCCTGTATTTTTAAAACAAAGCAATTATGCCTCCACCATTAGACATAGATCCGTTTACTTGCTTGGTTTCCTTTCATTGTTGTAGGTCAAAAGTTATTATCATTTTATAACAGTTGACTAAAAAAGTTTTTAAAAAACAGATTGGGTTTTAAAAACCCCAATCTGTCCTATTCTGGACCTTTCTCAATAAAAGTCTCAACTTCATTCCCAGTGGAAAGTTTTCAGGGTTAGCAAAGCTTTTGTTCTATGAAAGGAAAAACAAAAATAGCACGCCTACCTTAGGTGTTTGGCTCAGAGGAAAACTGCTGTGCCCTGCTTCCTCTCTGATCTCTTGTCTATAACAGCGATGTGGCATGAGCCAGCACTAACTTGCTCTCCTGCTCTGGGGTAAGATGTGTCAGACATTGTGGAGGCCTTGGGAGCCTTGAACTAGAGGCCACAGGTAGGATGTGAGGATCAGCAATTTGATGAACCCATAATTCTCCAATCATGTAATAAGCTGTTATACCACATGGAGCTCTGACACAGGACCTCAGAAACGCCATAAGCTGTTTAGTGAGTTTGAGGATCTTGTTGTCAAGATAAAGTGCAGGAGAGGTGTCCTCTTTGAAGGCCAGAATTGCGTGGGGCTTTCCTTCATCACATTGTATTGTGATTCTTTGTTTACCCAGCTAGTTCCCTCTCAAGTTCACTGGAATAGGGGTCCTGTCTTATTCATCCTTGTGTCCCCAGAGTTTGTCACAGTGGCTGTGCTCAATAAATACATGTTGAATGAATTAATTTAACTTTTAAAAAACTTTCATATATTAGGACCAGCCTGGTTGTCTCATAGGGGACTGGGTCAGTGGCTTAGTAAGAGTGAATCCTCAAATGTAGATGTCTCCATTTATTGTAACAGGGACAAAAAATGCATTCTCAGCAAAGCATGCCAGGAGATAGCAATGGTAGGGGATGCATAAGTCATCCGTACCCTAAACAGTATAACCACCTCACATCAGGTGGGCCTTCTCAGCATTTTTCACACCATGACATACACAGAAAATGATATTTGTACAGCAAACTGGGTTAAACCACTGAGGCTGCTCGGGACAGAAAGAGACTGGCCCAAGAGTTCCAGGTGCCCCAGGTCCCCCAGTCTCCAGGGAGATTGCAGAGTCCTGCCTGGATGCACACCCCAACCTTCCAGGAAGCCCGGTGCCTGGGACGGCCAGTACCAGGATGTCCTGTGGCACTTGAGGCAAAAATTAGCCAACTGTGATTCCTAAATGTAAAATCCAAGATCCAGATACAATATCTTCCTACACTTTCTACACTGGTGCCAACTCAATATATTAATAACTTCCCAGTCACTTAATAAAGATAACCAGTCTGTGGACATGTGCCATCAGGTCAGGACCTACACAGGCTGGGCATGGCTGGCTAGCTGGGAAATGCAGGTTACACAAGGATCCCTGAAGATGCTCACACTGCTTTATGGTTGTATAACACTTTATGGTTTATAAAAAGCTTTATCATATTATATTTCACTTGAGAAGAAGGCAGAGTCCAGAACCAATCTCTGAAAAACCAACATATACCTTATAAAGGCCAATCATTAAGGCCTCACATCCATTCCTCTTAAACAGTCAGATGTTCATTCGAAATCAATTTACTCTTAGTTTACGGATAGCTTTAACGAACTTGGACATGACTTTCCAGTCGCTAACAGAGATGAGGTATGAGAGACAGACATACGACAGCAGTGAGAAGTGACAGCCATGCAGAGAGAGAAATCTGGGACTCACAGAGGCCAACTGCTCCATGCACCTAAGCTGACACTGGGGGCATCACTGTGTTAACACAGGACTCTAGAAAAATTGGTATTGAGATGAATTCATGGAGACCCCATGTCAAGAGGAGGTTAAATCGTGTTCTTCATACTATGTTGAAGAATGTTTAGAAGATATGATCTGTTTTAGAGTGCTTTCCGTTAAACATTTTAAAAAATCATTGCTTGAAGATGTAAATCCTGAGCGATATAGAAAAGTCAGCTATCAGCTCCTTTCTAAAGAGCTCCAGATAATCAAAATTTTACAGTATATGGTTTTAGTTTTTGCTGTATTTGTTGAATGGAGTTTAATGTTCTGTCCTTTGGCTTGATAACCAATATAGAAAATGATTTCTATTTTTTCTTCCTCTTTGTATAAGCTCACTACATTTAGTTGCTATTTATTTAAACAAACCTTGATTGACTATGAGTGGCTCCTAGCGAGATTTTTTTGTCTCCTCATCCCTGCTCCAGATAATGAAACCACAGTATCTTATCTATTTTTAGCATCCATTGGGAACTTTGCAACAGTTCTCAGATCTTTGTCTAACATAATTCAGTACTTACCATGGAAACACTGGGCTCTTATATGTTAATTGGAGTTCCCATATCTTGGACACACTTAATCTGACTGACAAATGATTTTTCCCTTTGAGAAAATTAGATTTTCCCAGTATTCCTATTAAATAGAAGTCAAATATTCAGATTTCTTAAAAATAAAGAGCGATGTATGAGTACACAGTTTTGTGGGTGGCCTCGAAATATGGCGCTGGTTACAACAGACCTTGGGCCAACTGTGTTCAAACATTCAAGTAGGATTTGGGAGTGGAGGAAACTCTCCACTCCAGAAGATGTATCAAAAAAAGGAAAAGCACACTAATGAACACCCATTATCTACAAGGCATGGAGGTTTATGTTAAGTCCTATAACATTTCCATATGGAAAGTGTGAATATCCCAATTTTATGCATGAGAAAGTAGAAGTTAAGAGAGGTGACGTAATAAATCCGATGTCACAGCCAGCAGGTAGAGGGAATCGTTCCCAACGAAGTGACCACAGACAGGAGCCCCACAAGTCCAGAGAAGATGCCACCAAAAGCATTTGCAGATGGCACTTTCATTTTCCATGGCGAAAGAATGAAATTCAATGAAGGCATGAGGTGCCAAAACACACTGCTAAGCCTCCCCATCCAGTGATTATCCTACAGCAGTGATAGCCAGCTTTCCCCAAGGGTGTTGTGACGGGGGCGGCAGAATGAAATTATGGCAACCTCCCAGCAGAGCAGCAGAGACTGTCTTGGATCAGCCAGTGATATCTTAGGATTTGCCGAAGATTGTGAAGGTGTAAGGGGGGGGGAACTGTCCTCTTGGGGAGTCCTTGATAAGCTGATTATTTCCTCCTTAGAAGATTCTTGTTCGATTAGGTTTCAATGCAATTGTTTATCCACAAATAGGAATAATGCCTGATTAAATAGTATTTGATTAAAATTGCCCATTATGAAAAAAAGATTGTTCATAAAGATTTATAAGAAACTTCCCGGGCTGAGCGCTGTGGCTCACGCCTGTAATCCTAGCACTCTGGGAGGCTGAAGCGGGTGGATCATTTGAGTTCAGAGTTCCAGACCAGTCTAAGCAAGAGTGAGACCCCGTCTCTACTAAAAATAGAAAGAAATTAGCTGCACAACTAAGAATATATAGAAAAAATTAGCTGGGCATGGTGGCGTGTGCCTGTAGTCCCAGCTACTCGGTTGGCTGAGGCAGGAGAATGCTTGAGCCCAGGAATCTGAGGTTGCTGTGAGCTAGGCTGATGCCACGGCACTCTAGCCCAGGCAACAGAGTGAGACTCTGTCTCAAAAAACAAAGAAACTTCCTGATAACTCTGTTCACCCACAGGAGTCCCTCCCAGAAATGATAACATCTTTCTCTAACCGTTCCCTTCAGGTAGATATAAAATAAGGTCCAATTTTTAAAAATAAGCGGGTTGATATATTTGAATTTCTCATGCTATAAACTCAAGAGCACCAAATATGGGACATTCTTGGTTTTATCGTAGCTCAACTTAGTTTTTGTCTTGAGCCTGATGTTTCCTGGTGGCAGAAATGACGTGAGTTGGCCAATTCAGAGTTTTTTCTTAGTCATTTCTGCTCTAAACTCTGTCAACTCAAAACTGGTTCCTCTCTCTCCTCAGGGTGCCATTTAAATTCTGGGAAGTTTGTGAGGAGTCAAGGCACTGAGGGAGTCAGCTGACCCATTCACTGTCCCGTGTACATGCCAGCACATGCCATTCCCCTCACATTTGCTGGCTGCAGGGTGTCCCCTCTCCCCTACTGCTCTGCGCCCAGGTCCTCTGTCATTCAACCCCTGTCCTTTACCACTCTCCAGGGCCCTTGAGAAAGCATTGCTGTCCTTGTGCAAAAGAAAACCTTTTTCCTCTACCCTCTTAAGTTCAGTCACTGAGGTCCTGCAAATTAAACTGACAAAAGACAGAGTAACGGGAAAAAACAAATACAAAAAAATATATAAATTTTATTTGATGTTAATACTTTATTTTTACATGTACTTGGCATAAAAGGAAGTGAAAACCCAAAGAGGCTGTGAGGCTTGAGAGCTTATAAACCATTTCACAAAGAGGGACACATTTGCAGAGGAGTGACAAGACAAAGGGAAAGGGTTTGGGCTTCCAGGAGTTGCAAATTGTGGGAAGGTAAATGTATGGGAGGAAGCTAACGGAAGATAAGGCTGGTTTCAGTAAGATTTGTTTATGCAGATTGAACTCAGTGACACCCCAGGGCCCTCTCCTCTGGGAGGGGTACCTACTCACAAAGGGAAATTCACACTCTGCTTTTAGGCAGGAAGGGAAAGGGTGAGGAGCTTTGCCTGCATCTGCTGTTTCTCAATTGCCTTCAGCTCAAAATAATCCTTATGCCCATGTGGCATATTCTGGGATAGCATTTCAGGTCTTCTTCAGCACCAGTGGTAGCGTGCATAGAATTTATGTGAAAACACCTCAGGCCCATCTCCCTAGGCAACCCATGGTATCATCTCTCCTCACCTACGTCACAGTGGAGCAGAAGACACCAGGGCTTCTTGCTGCCACTCAGAGCCCCAAGGGAAATCCAGCGCACAAAATCCCCAAACTAGCCTGGGGGTTCCATGGCACCCTGCCCTCCAGGCTGAGCCTAAGGCAGCATGGTGCAGATTCCATCACTGCCTCTGCCTATTGCCCTCTTCCCTGACTCTCCTCCCTGTCCCCAGGTAGGATCAAAATTTAAGGGCTAAGAAAATCGGCTCTTTTGGTCTTATGATTAAGCGATTTTCCCCAAATCTGTGGCTTATGGTAGAAACATTTGCTTTTATTAATACCCAAGCGCCAAGCGTTGAGACATAAAATCTCTTCCTGGCAACCCATTATATCTGTTGGGAGTTCAAAATCTCTTTTGAACTTTCAAAGTCTAAAAGTGATATTCTGAATCTAAGTTGTTCTGCTGTGGCCTTCCTTTCTCACAGCAGTAAACCCAAACTGCCTGAAAATATGACCTTGTATAATCCTGGGAAGAGTCAAGCAGGGTTATCCCACCAAGAACCCTGCAGAAAATGCTGTATCTGAATCCACCCTCCCATGCACCTGAGCCCGGGGGTTGGCTGAGACCTCCAGGTACTGGCTTCAGCTTCTCAGCCTCCCCCATGGCTGGCACCCAAGCTTAGCCTCTTTGGCTCCAGCAGTCAGTGTGTCCCCAGGGGTGGAGGTAGCATTCTTCTGCTTCATGTGTCCAGTCATGCCCCAGCCTGAATGTGCTGCTCCTCAGGACACTGAGAGACCAGAATCCAACAGCCACCTGGGGACATGTCTTCCCACAGTTCCAGGCAGCACCAAGTCATGCCATTGAGGGCCCCAGGTCCCTTTGCCTGATAACTTCAGTATACAACTTCTTCTTACACTAAGGGGTAACCTCCCCACCACTGTTATAATGTTAGGATCATCAGCCCATAATTATAATAAGAGCCTGTCAACCAGTAGGTTTATGGGCCAGAGCTGGGGGCCAAAACTGAGCTACAGTTTGGACTGAGAGGCATTGAGAGGCAGTGCAGCTCCGCAAGGGAGCTAGATTCCATACCATGCCAGGGTTTTCAAGCACTGAAGTATCCACGCTCCCTCCATCCTTCCAATAGAACTCCTGCTTTTTAAATGAGCACAAAGCTGTTGGAATAAAAACTGTCTTTCCCTACCTCCCTGGCAACCAGGTGTAACCAAGTCATTAAGTGCCGGTCAATAAGGTGCTAGCACAAATTTGTGTGGCATATCCATCGCTCCTTCCTTCTGCATCATCCGTCCCTTCTCTGCTACCTGGAATGAGGCTGTGATGGCTTTTGGACCGTGAAGAAGAGAATCACACCCCGGAGATGGGAGATTAGTTCGCTGGAAGGGGTCTTGTTTTCACAAAGGCTTTGTCGAACAGCCGTAGTTGCACTGGGCTGCCTTCCTCCAGACTTCGTTATGTGAAGGGAATAAAACCTTGCTTGTTGAAGCCAGTATTCATTTGTATCGTCTGTCTTATCCAGCCAAACCAATTTCTGGGATATGTAAATTATAACTAGGTCCAACTCTGCTCAGGCTGGGGTGAGGGTAGTCTAGGAGAGTGTCAGAAAGCAAGCTGAAGTTGTCACTTGTAAGTAGCGATGTTCATGAATGACTCTTGAACTCAGCAACAGCTTAAAGAGTCAGGCTGGGTGCACGGAGGCTTTGATTCTGCAGCTCTGGAATGTGGGTTGGGTGATGTCCTCTCCCCTTCTCCTACCTCCCAGCAGGGAGAAGAGTGACTATGATATAAAGGGTCTGTCTATTGTGCTTAAAGATGTCAAGTGCCCTTTTCCTGTGACTTGTGGGGATTTGCTGTGGTTGCCATAGAGACGGAGTGAATCCAAGTTCAGGCACGATAGCTAGGCCTTTTTATCCAAGGGGACATATTTTGAAGAGGAAACCAACACGTAAGATAGTAAGGTGACTCATCTTTCATTAGCGCAGCGAGGCATGCTGAAGCCTTCCTCCAGGATCTTAACAGATGACATCCCAAGAGGCCTGTATTTGTGAGGGAATCATGATGATTAATCAAATACATTTTTCCCCACCCACCCAGCACCTGCCCTCCAAGAATTCTCTTCTTCCAGAATTTTAAGGAGGAAAATCAAGTCATCAACTCACCTTGTAAATAAAGAACCATTTAACCAAATAAATAAATATTTTCTAGCCTTTTTCCTCTCTTCCACACACTTGAGAGCTGTTCTCTGAACCAGCTGGCTGGGATGGAAATAGCGCTAGACTTGGAATTAAGAGATTCAAAGCTTATTCTCGGGTCTGCCTCTAATTAGCTGGATGGCTTTGGGTAGGACTGCTCGGGCCTCAGTTTCTTGATCTGCAACAGGAAAGGTAATGTGGGATAACCTCTAATGTTCCTTCCAAACCTAAGAACCTAAAACATTTCCTGAATTTCTTTTTAGTTCTCTCAGTCACAGCAGCTGCCTTAATCGGGTTTCTCAGGCTGTATCTTCCCCAGCTAGAATGCAAGCTGGTGTAATAGGCACTCACTATGTGTTTATTTGATGAACAGAATGAATACATGAAAGGATCTGGTTTCAAAACTGATTTACCGAAACATCACAGTTTTGCTGTTGCTTTTTTACCTTAATTAGTCAGACTCATAAATTGACTGTCACACCCGAATCCAAATCTACTGGGAGTGAGTTTGGATCCAAGAGCAGAGGGCAGCCTCTGGTTTCCTACCGGCGCCCCCACCCATTATTTGTACTCCAATGGCACAAACCTTTGGCAGAGTGTCTGTGTGTCTCTGCCTCTTCCTCAGACAAAATTGTCTTAGTGAAAAAATAATCCCAGGTCTGGCCCCCAAGAACATCCACACCGAGCTCAAAGATTTCACAATCTCCTGCAGGCACTTTTCAAAGCTCATTCTTTCCCCTGTTGCAGACACTGAACCATTTTTCTTAGTCAAAGGTAAAAAGAAAACAAAGGAATTTAAACTTCTTCATAGCAGTTTCTGGAGAATTCCAGAGAAGGAGGAAAATCACACTGCAAAGGAAGAAGGAAGCAGACAGTGGTTTAAATTCCGGGTCCTGGGGGGCCCAGTGTTTTCAGGCTCCACCCTGCACATCACACCCCCTGAAAAATGCCTTTCTCTGCCCTCTGCGAGATCTCTTTGCTTCCCAGTTTTCAGAGTCTGGGAGCCTGGAACCTATGCTGCTAGATATGTCCTAAAGAAAAGTTGCTCCTCTCCAGAGGCTCTCCCCTCCTAAGCTCTGGGTCACATGATCTCATGGTCGCTTCTTGTTCCTGAGATTGGGTAGATCCTTCTACAATGAGGTTGAATGGCACACCAGTTGAGGGCCAGGTGGATCACCACAGATATGGTGTTACTGCAGAGGGGGGGCCCTGAACAAAAGGCTACTGAAGTTTTATGGACCCAGGGGGCTGGTGTGGATGGAGAGGGAGGAGGGGTATGAACAAAAAAGGACTGATAATTTCCTGTGGATCAGTTACTACACTACGAAATATTTCATTTAAGCCTTACTGTGTTCAGTGTGGAAGGTATTACCACCCTCCTTTACGAAGGAGGAAACAGTCCCCAGGAGATCAACTTGCTATCTTAAGCCCATCCTTTCTCAGGGAGCCACAAGTGGCCCATGTAACCAAGTCTGCCTGTTTTTAGCATTGCAGTCCATACCATCCTGCTTCTCAGGGGACTCCTGAGCTGGCTATGAGCCTGTCATTGGATACCTGGGCTTAGTTCTCATTGTCCATTTTTAGCACTATTTTCAGTGTTTGCTGGGTGCCAGAGGTGTTTTGTGGTGGTCATCATTTTTTGGAGAAAATTTTGACTCAAAAATCTCTCTGATTTCTGATGGTGGTTTAAAGACCTAGTTAGCATGTTCATTTTTCTTCTTCTTCTTTTTTATTTTTGCTTAATTGTATTTTCAAGGTATTTTCATGGTTCAAAATCAAAACTATATAAAAAGACTTTCCTAGAGATGTCTCACTTTTACTCCCATCCTCTCTGCCTGATGTCCTGCCCACATCTGTTCCAGGTGACCACAGTTTCTGGTTGGTCTTTCCAGTGTTTCTTTCTACAGAAGAACCAGAACATATACATATATACATGCATAAGTAATATGTTTATATATGTGCATATATATCCTTATTGCCTCTCATTTCATATGCAAATATAGCACATGCATCACTGTTTTGCACCTTTTTTTCACTTAGTATATCCTGGAGGACACTCTGTCTATACAACTCTTCCTCATTCTTTCCATATGGCTGCTGAGTGCTCCATCATGCACTAGTGCCTTAGTACTACTTTATGAACCAAATCCACACCGAT